>JAPYYT010001431.1:0-27165 GCA_030522565.1 Ceratosolen corneri | reverse complement strand
TACTACTACTACTACTACTACTACTACTACTACTACTACTACTACTACTACTACTACTACTACTACTAATAATAATAATAATAATAATAATAACAATAATAATAATAATAATAATTGCTGTTATTATTATTGTTGTTGTTGATGTTGCTGTTATATGGAAACATATTTATGCAATCTTTTTAGTTTAGAGTAAAGATTATTTTCTTTTATTGCAAGTGATAATTAGACATTTATCTGTTTAACTTTGCTACAGTTTGTCAAATAAACATTCATGAATAGTTGAGAAATCCTTATCCGAGATATATTTTTTATAGCCATATTGAAATGAATGTTTCTTTTAAATAAAGCAATCTTAAATAAAGTTTCAAAATTTATTTTCTATAATATATTTTCTATAATAATAGTGATATAAACAGAAATATAAATAGGATGTTCTTATTCTATTTTTCTTCTTATTATTATTATTATTATTATTCTTATTCTTATTCTTACTATTATTATTATTATTATTTATTATTATTATTCTTGTTATTATTATTATTATTTATCATTATTCTTATTCTTATTCTATTCTGTTATTTATTTAGAGTTCAAATTATTTGACCACAAAATTTAATAGCTTTAGCTACTGATTGATTAAAGATTAAAGTAATACGTATAAGTGATTTATAAATTCTTTCAAATGTTCTTCAAAGAAATGTTCTTTAAAAAAGCGTGAATTTGAATTTAAAAATTTTTTTGCCTGCTCGTTAACTTTGACCTTCACATCTGTGAAATGACAAAATTTGTAAATATTGAAAATGATAATTTATCGAGTGATATCGAAAATGATAATTTATCATGCCGTTTTGATCATTTCATTCAAGCGATTAATATAAAAATATACAGTGCCAAAAGAATTCTGTAATATAATTAAATATTAAATGTATTAAAATTTGAGTTTCATTTCTTAAAAACAATTTCTTTATCAAATTTGAAAGAATATTATTGATAAAAAAAAAAATGAATTTATTATTATAACCTATTTAATAATAGTATATTTAGTACATGTAGTAATTGTTATTACAAAAAATGAGAATAAATAATTATGCTTTGAATACCTACATGAATGTATTATATTAAAGTGTACATAAATAATATTAAATAATAGTAAAGAAATCAAATTAATTAATTATTAAATATTTAGTTCAGCAAATGATCAAATATAGCAATGATTGAATAACTGTTTCCTCCACATTATCCAACACATTAACGTACAATATATGTGCGTGTTGCGCGCGCGTGTGTTTGCATATATATATATATATATATATATATATATATAAATATATTGAAATAATAAATTTCACTAATGTAAATCCTATTATCGGAGAGAATAATATAAAGGTTTATTTTCGCGTTATTTAAATATATTATTATACTCGTACAATTAATAATTATATCAGAGTCAAATATTTTATTATATATATATATATATATATATTGACTGCTATAACTGACGATAAAGTTTAAATTCGGTTATTCAATGTTTTAAAAAGCACATATTTTAATAAATATAATCGTATACTCGGTAGAAAAAAAAGAAGCTTTCGAATTGTTATTTTTAAATTTAATTGTTTTATCAAATAACATGTGTAATTAAATTAATATAACTTTCCATCAGTCCAATTTTTGATAACTGAAATGAGAAGAGCATTCGTCCATCTTATAAAAGCAATAATTTGTACACTTATAGAAAGCTTGACTTTCAACAAAGTCGCCATCAAATAGAAGCCACTTCCTAGAATCCAATACTAATAATGAGATTTTAAAATAATCAGGTAGGCAATTCATAGTCCCTGAGTGACTTTCTATTAGGAACACGTGCTCGGTCCTTCCCGTTTTCTCTCGTCTCAGACGAATAGGAACTCGCAAGTCCCAGCCAGGACATGGCGCTCGCACAAGGAAAGACAATCTCCCGAGAGGAGATGGCCTGACTTTTTTCAATCCAGCGTTCATCTATTTCCTATCGACGTCTCTACAACTATCACGTGCCTCCGCTCGCCGTTTTCTTCTCTGGCGGAGGGAGGGGGGGGGACGAGGGAGGCATGCGAGCTCCAAGCAAAAAGCGAAGGAAGCCGTTTTAAGGCATTTGAGCTGCGGGTGAGTGAGTGCCGTAAGTAAGTAATGGTAGATAGCACGTAAATTGATTATGTGAACAGTCGTGCGAATTTAAAGCCTCTTGCTGTGTGGCTGCTATAAAACGAGCATCTTTTCGACGCTCGCGTAATGTGCGAGTCAACTGCTGTAGTCATTTTAACTAATTATTCATTAAAAGCATTCGAATAATCGCACGTCAAAACGATTGCTTAATGCACGCAATTATTACGTGTGCAAGTTGTGTCTCACATTAATAATGTATAGCATGGCATTTATTAAAAAAAAGAAGAGAATTCTATCCTACCAATAATGTCTATAAAGCTCAATTGTCTATAAAGCTCCGAGTGAGGTGCGTAATGACTCTGGGCAGCAACTTATCGTCCAAAATATAATACAAAAGAATAACAATAACTGAGGAATAAAAAGCGAGTTTGTAGTATTTTTGAGTAAGCGGAGCCAAAACCGAGCTGAGGTATATTGACAATTATAAGCTGCCAATAACTGAAATGAATATGTCATTATATACCGATCTTGTCAGAAAAAAAAAAAAAAAATAAAGTTAATAATCAAGGAGAAAAAATTCTAATCTGATAAAAAGGTAATGAGATTGTGTAAGGTTGGAGCGATATGAGAAAGGAGAGAGAGAGTCTCCGGCGTCCGAGCGAGTAAAAAGTCGAAAAGAAAAGCGGATGGTTAGAGCTTTCAGATGGATATAGAGAAAGCTGAGCGAAAAGTAAAAGCTCTTAAGAGGATGATTATAGGTATAGATGTAGAAGCCGTTGGCTACGAACTGAAATCGGGAGAAGGTAATTTTAGGTTGGCTAACGTCATTCCGCCTTTTAATGAACTTCTGCGTTCGTTACGTAACGTTTCTCCGTCTCCTCCGGCCCCACCCCCGCCCTCCAACGCTACTTACGGTCGACACTGCAAAAGCTCGAGGAGAAGTCGCCGGCTAGTTTTTGCCGCTCTCTCGCCCTTCCGGCATCTTTGCCCGGTACTTTTCTCCATTCGCCCCCCACCCCCCACCCCAAAAACCCCCATCCACAACCCCCTCGCCGTCCGCCCCCGCCGTACCACCGTAGGCGACTGCATAAAGCCGTAACACGCCTCTTCATTCCAATTTGCGCCTGATTTCTCGCACTTTCCTATTCGCTTTTTCTCGGTACTCTCTTACACTGCGTCTGCTAATTGCGTAAGTGGACTTTTCCCAAGCAGCGGAGAGCCGCTTTTTCATTCGCATTATTTATTTTATAGGAATTGCATATTAAAACGGCTGTCGTCGTACTTGTTAAACGCGTGCCCTTGTAGGTGCTTTTCAACTTCTTTCATCAATTTTTCTGCATTTCTCATTGAAACTTAATCATAATTGCACGGAGTGAAAAAGAAGTAAATCCCCGTTTAATTACAATCACTGCTGCATTATACATTAAATGCTAGATAGAGTGTATAATTTTTGCTACTAGTGGCTTCTATTATGTAAACAAATTCAACAAATTTAATTTATCACTAAAAATATGAAAACAAAGTGTTTGGTAATATTTTTAATCGCTTATTTATAAACAATTCTGATATCGATGAATCTGCGATATTTATTGACGCACGTAATGTAGTATACTGTCTTTTTTTTTTCAAGTGAGTAGTATATTTTAATTTGAACTCGTGATAACGCCAATTTTTAAATTTCATTTTAATTGGGAATCACTCGGTCTTTTGAGTAAACGTCTCCTCCGATTCGTTCTAATGATTCAGGTCGATTTTCCAAGGCTTCAATTACTTCTCTTCAATTACTTTACACTCTCCTCCAGACTTGCTCAGCTAGCTTTATCTTATATTCCTTATATACTGCCATTATTATTTATTATCTAATATTTATAAGCTAAATTTCTAATTAATCCATCATTTTTCATTACTTTATTATCCATTGATATTTATCTTTTCGTGTGAATAACGTCATACGTCAATTCATCTTCACTATCATTTTGCAACATGATAAAGAATAGTGTGCTATATCTAATTACATAATTTACTTATAGTGTTGGTCATTTAATAACATTGGCAATCTCGTTCACTCATTCTTTATATTCATGGTTTAAATGATTATATAACGTTTGCGATGTATTTACTTAAATTCGAATCTTTCAAATAAGTTTGTCCGTTAATACAGTATAGCTTTCCCATATTAAAAGAATTAATTAGAAATATATATTATAATAAATAAAAGTATGTAAAAATGGATCGGTAATTAAAGAATTGTTAGAAATTTAATAATAGAAAATATTCTAAATTTCTCTGAATGCTCTTTAAATTGAAGCGAAATAAGTTTCAAAAATACATAAAAACCTTTTCCAGTATTACACACCTGTAAATAAAATAATAGGATCTATCTTTTCAATAAAATTTTACTGTTCAAAAATAAACCTTTCCAACACTAGCAAATAAAATTTTTATATAATAAAATAAAAAAAAAAGCAAATAAAGCTTTTTATTTTATATATCTAAATAATGAACGCTATAAATTTGTATAAAAATCTAATATTTCTTAAATATTATTAAGATATACATTTGTAATTTACTATTTGATAGCTACACTCCTTAATCGACATAAATCAAAACAAATTATCCTTATTAACTAAGAATATACTCGATGATACTAACAACGTTTAATCGATAGTTCATGCACAATCAATGTATATTCAAGTAAAAGAAAATTAATGAAAACGTCTTTAGCAGGATTGATATTTATTGCGTATTTAAAATGAAGTTGAAAACGATGAAAATTCTGAATTGTTTAACAATTCGATATATAGAGAATTATCTTCAATCGGTAACTTATTTGAATATGTAACAAAAATAATCAGAGACGTATATATTTACTTTTAATTCAGTTACATGTACATGTTGAATCATCATCAATACCATAAGTCTTGTAATATTCTCAAGATAAATATAATTCCATTGAACTACATACCTCTTACTACGTTCAAATTCAAATATAGAAAAAATATAATAAAATGTAAATATGACGCTTAAATATTATTAAACATTTCATAATTTATATTATGATATTTTTTACTTTTAATTACTAACGAAAATACAAATACAAAAATACAAAAATTAATTTTTCTGCCTTTTGAGTTTTATAATAGCAATACCTATTAGTAATACTAAAAGCTGTTACATTTTATATATTATAATCAATTAACTTTCAAAACATTTTGCATCTGAATGTACACAGTTTAAGTAATTAAAAAATTGTCTAAAGAGTGAATTTTTATTTTATCGAAAGTGTAACATACGTGCGAAAATCTTACATTATTACGAGAAAGATGAGTATGTTAATTTAATTCGTGTAAATTAATTAATTAATAGTACATTATTTGTTATAAATTATTACGCATAAATATTTATTCTTTTACCGATTTTAATCGTTTTTCAACCAAAATGAAAGGTCGTGGATAGTTTATTCGGCTATAAATTTAATTAAAAGCTAATTTTTCTGGCCTCACTTGGTCATCTTTTATTTTATTGATAAGATCAAATGTAGCTCTAGTAGTGTAATAAATTCTTAAAATTTCCATTAGATAAATCAACGTATAGAACTCAATATTCATATTTTTTTAATACATTTTAAAAAGTCGTTTATTTCACGAATTCAAATGAAATATTATTTTAAGTTATAAACAAGCCAATCAAAAAGACACTCTGATCATACTTGTCTTATATGATTAAATAGCAACAATGAGAGCTGATTGAAAAATCGAAAGATTTCCTTTGAAAAGTGAAGAGGTCTATTGTTTTTTTACTTGTAAAAATGTCTTTCGCACATTAAAGATGAACCTTTAGAGGCCACTAACCAACTTCTAACCATATATTAAATATGTGTAACAACATATATATATATATATATATATATATATATACAATTCATAAAAATAATTATTATATGTAATTTAACAATAAATGTAATTGTTTTAAGTTTATTTAATATAATATCAAAGTATAATGATTGTAAGTTTATTACAAATAATTATTGTTCAAGATATTTATGCTAGTGTTACAAAATTGTATTGTTAACAAACTACTATCGTTTAATAAAAAGTAAAGTAGTTTACAAAATAACTTGTAACAGCTATTAAGTATTATAGCTACTGTATTAAATTAGGATTTTACTCATATGCATTACTAAAAAAAATAATGTCTATACATAAAGGACGAGATATTGCATATTTATCTAATATCTATTATAATTTTCAACTTATATTAAAGTTGTTATAATTGGTACAATAAATATTTAATATAAAAAATAAAACAAGCTTGATCATGAAAATTGATCATATCTTATCTTGAAATTCCTTTGTTACTCTCTAACATGAGCCGTAAACATAACAATAGTTATGTTGTTTCATATTTTATCGATTGATAAATTAAAATTTCTTCTATTTACCAAAACTTTGGAAAAAATAATAATTAAAAATTATTTTAATAAATACATAACTTCAATTAATCATTTTATTAAGAAGGAAATGGTAAAATTTGGCTAAACATTGTTTATTAAGTTAAGCGAAAAAGTTATGCTTTATTATATCTTACGCTTAATACAAAACTATTATTATATATAAATATTTATATATATATTAGCTATATCATCTATATTATATTACCGTTTAAACGTATTAGAAAATATAGTATAATAAAATGTTGATGTAATATTTAATTTACATAATTTAAATAATAAAAAGATAATTCCGATATAAAAATATTTATTTATCTAAAAAGGGTAAGGCGAATCATGCAGGTAATAAAATAATAAATATTGAAGCTTACATTAATTTTTTTTAATACATTAAGTATCTAAATCTTAACTAAATGTATTTATTAAGTAGGTAAATATTAAATAAATATAACAAAAAAAATTTGATCAATTTAAATACGTGATTTTATTAGCTTTGCTTGGTATACATAAATCTTTAGTCGATATAATCAGAAATAAATTGTTAGTCCAAAATAAATATTATTACAATTGAATGATATAATACAAATATAATTTTAACGCAATATAATCTGATTTGTATAACGTTATATCTGATAAAATATTTATTCATACATAATATATTAATTGAATATATAAATGTATGGATGTAAAATTCCAAATTAAGTAGACCTTTGAGTGCTTAAACAATCGAAGTAATAAAAAATTGATTAATTTTATTTTACTGAAATCAAAATAATTAAATATGAAATTATTAATCTATTACTATTAAGACCTTCATTTGTATAGTATACACGCCTTACATTATCGCTGACGTCATTCAAGAATATCTTAACAGTGCTTTTCCAAATGTTAAGGGAATAAAAATAAATAAAATAATTTTCTTTGCAAATTCTGTGTCTTCAATTAAATATATTTTATATTCATATAAAATACATGTCCGCAGAAGAAATAATATATAAAGAATGGAAAAATGTTATTTCTAAATTCTAAGCCGACGAATGGAAAAATAGCTCATAGAAATTCAAATAATTTTTAAATATTCGATATTGACATTTATTTTTTTTATTTATTTATTTATTACACATATTTATTTCATATAAAGCTATATAATAGACATGCATGTATTTGCACCCGTAAGCATATACGTACATGTAAATATGTACATATACACATGTAATTCTAAATATTATTTCGTAAAAAATAATAATGAGAGTCCAAGTATCATATTTTTTTATTTAGAGTTTCTGAATTATTCATTATTTTATATAAAATTGATTTCGCTTAGTTTAGTTTATTATGTTACTTAAATATTATCGATATCAATTTTTTACTTAAAAACTTGTCCTTCAGAGGTATTGTAACCATATAATTCTTTTAAAAAATCTAAACATTTTCAAAATTATTTAAAATGTTATTAATCAATTAATAAAAAATAAATTAATAAATCGAGTAATATTAATACAAATATTAAGTTAATTCGATTAAGTTTCCAAATATTGTTTGCCTTATCTGAACCTTATTTTAATTTTCTATAAATAGTATTTGTATTGAAGTGATAAATTCAACGAGATTATGTAATTATATATTTCGTATAATAAAATTTAATATTTTTTTTAACCAAAATAAAAAATTATATATATATTCATTGCTTCAAGTGAGTTTCGTTTTAATTAATAAATATTTACGATATTTTTAATAATGCAAACTCTTAAGAAGTACAATTTAAAATGTCTAAATATGAAATATCATAATTTAATAATTGGAAATTATATTCACCTATACTTGTAAAATTTTCTTAATTTCTAACGTAACTGTTGATTATAAAATATTAAATATTAAAATAAAGAAACTTTAATATTAATGTGGAGAGTCATTGTAAAAGTCTTCTGCATAATATTTTATATAGTGCACATTTATTTAATATCTCGTTTAATTCGCCCACTTTATATTTTCATAAGTGTTTGAATAAAATTATTCACCATAATATTAATATAATTATTATACTTAAAAATAATTATTCGTAAACTATTTATTGGTGATATGAAATTCTTATGCTCTGCACAAAATTAACATAATAAAACTATTATCTTTAACTTGAATGTAAATTACGAGTCATTTTTTATAATTAAAATTTATATTAACTTTATTTCTAAAATTAATTATATACTATTTTTCAAAAATATTTGAAGTATTCTGATTTAATGGTAGTCATTTAATTTTTCTTTCTCTCTTCTTTTTGTTATTGAAAATTTGTTAAAAATATTCGAAAATGCATTCCCTAATAAAAATTAAAGGAATTATAAGCTGAATATTCTTAATTATTTACAATGTAAATATTTTGGAGTTGAGATATTTTATTTGAATATTGTTTCGTTATTTTTGGCAATAAAGATAAATGTTTATTGGTAAATTTTAATCGTCAATATTAGTGTATTCGACTATTGCCACAACTAAATAATCCAATAGAATTCGGAATATTTGAATAATTATAATGTTCTCAAAAAAAAAAAAAAAAAAAACTCTTCATTGTTTGGAATAATAAAAGTATACGCAATAATATCGCTTAAATATTAAATATTATTCGGAAATGAGTTATTCTGTTGGAATATCAATTGCTCGCTTATCAATGGGAATATATTTGGCCTTTCTTACAATTTTTTTTTAATTTTGCTTTCTTGATTGATGAAAACTGATACTTTATATCAGTATGCATTCCATATTTTTTTAATGAATTAAACTCTACGCTATTTGAACATAATTATTACATTCATAAATTACTGTTTTCTCATACATATTTATTTATACATATATAATACTTATTATTTTTTATTAATATTTACATTTTTTTTAATTCTTTACAGTAAAATAAGTATTATTCTTAATTATTCGATAAATTTTTATTCATCATATTATTCTCAATGCTTATGGATATAATTAAATCAGACGCTAAAATGATTAATATGCATATTCCACGTCCAATTTAATGGTGACAAGGTGGTGCATGTTTTTTTCATTGATGTCCTAAACTATAAAATCTAATTTGTTTTGGGAAGATGTTATGAGTTTTAACATCAAGCATATTGAATTCTTTTAATATTTTTCTTTTTTTATTCAAACACTATGAAGTAAAATTATGTTACCTTTAGCTCTTTCAACATTAATTCCAAGAGAATAGCAAATTTCTTTCAACTCATTGTAAATAATCGTTAAAATTCTTGATTATTATTATTTAAATAATCATAATTATACGATTATCAATATAATATAACATAAGTTTAAAAAAATTCTTTTCATATCTAAAATTTAAGATTAACAATATGCCGCTCATTTTATTTGTAAATCTTTATTTATTTCATATATACACTTCTCTTTTACTATGCCCATTTGCATTAGTTATACAGTATTATTTATTTTACAAATCTATTTGTCTTCTATTATTGTTATGATATAAAAATATACTTTTCTTGTATATTATTGTTTTACAGATAAATTTTACTTTCAGTTCAATATGTTTGAAACAATTGGAAATTTGCAACTAAAAATTTGATGAATTAAGGAAAATTTTTTCTTTTCATATTTTAAATATATTTTTAGTGAAACTACGAGCTAGAAAGTAAGTTAATAAATGTCTTTACTATGTTAATTATCGGGAAGCTAATAATATTCTTCTAATTTTTATATTTTATTAATCCAATTTTTCGCTTAATTTTTTATTATCAGAATTGATAATTGCAATTGATGTCTCTGACGTTAATAAAGAAGATTCTATTTAACTTCCTTTATTCTATATTATTGATTGATCTACCTACATTTAATTGAAATACCTTCCCCTGATATTAATAATTTTATTGTGTTATTTTTATTATTAACGTTAAACAAAGATTCAGACAGTTTTTAATATTTTAGTTTTAACTTTAATAATTTGGAAATACTATTTATATTCATTTGTATTTTAAGAGAAAACAAAAATACCTATTCGTATTATATAAAAATACTTTAATAACTCTTACTTGGCAAAATACATCATCGACCATTCTTATGATACCTGTTTAATATAATGGCATTGACATTTAGTAATCAAGATAAATTAATGACTCTCTATTGGTAAATATAATACTATTATCAGTCAATGAAAACGTTTTACATTGCTGCTTCGGGGTATCTTTTCATATTAAATTGCAAGGCGCCTGATGGCCCTCGTAACAACAATTTTATATTAAATTGAATTTATTGAATTGAGTGGGCCAGTTATTCGATTTTATTACAAATGGCAACAGTAGCTGTCTGATTAGCCTTAAAAGAAGGATCAGCGAGGTGAGAGTTGCAGTCGTTTCATTCATCGTCCACCAAATAAATACAATAAATCCTAACTACCCTCACGTAATAACTCGGCATCGAAAATTAAATACGAAATTTCGTTCATTTGTATAAACACACAAATTTTTATATCTAGGCTGTTATCTAATGTGACCATATTTCTACATCTACTTAATATTAGCAATATTGATATGTACAGATTTGGCGATCATTCAATTTTTAATTGTAAATGCTTTATTTAATTCAAAATTACGAGTTTTAATGACTACCGATTGTATATAAATAATTAATTAATGTCTCATCGATTATTTTAATTTTATACCATTTGTCTCATTTAATGAATGAATTGTAAATAATAACAATAAGCTTCGAAAATATTTACAACATTTAGATATTTACAAGGCTTCACAATTTCTAATTTTCTCTGCCGCTCTATTAAATAAGTCACCGTTGTAACTGGACATAGTGACTTTTGTACATGCAGTACTGTCACTAAATGGTATCAGATAGCTTGTGATTTTATAAATTTTCTTTAATCGAAGGACAAAAATTACATCCGCAAAGAGATGATTTTATTAGGTAAAATTTAGGCGATGTAGAAACACTATTCGACTGGCGAAGTGTCGATTGAAAAAATATAATAAAATGTAAATATGACGCTTAAATATCGTAAAAATTACAATCAATATTATTCAACATTTCATAATTTTCTATTATGATATTTTATACTTTTAATTACTAACGAAAATACAAATACAAAAATACAAAAGTTAATTTTTCTGCCTTTTGAGTTTTATAATAGCAATACCTATTAGTAATACTAAAAACTGTTACATTTTATATATTATAATCAATTAATTTTCAAAACATTTTGCATCTGAATGTAGTGTCGATCGAAACGTATTCCAAAGTGATTATGACTGCGCCTGATTGTCATCGAGCGACTGGATTTTGATTTTTCGATAAAAGAGAATATTTTATACTGATAGTGGAAATAACCTGAAGAGGCTGTGCTTCCTATAAATTTACAATCCTCGTAGACATATGAAATTTCTTTTTATTTAATAAGTCAATTCTTTGACCAGTCGACTTCCAATATTTATTGGTTGTAATTAAAATTCATAAAAATTAGTCGAGGAAGTGTTGCTCCTCAAATTTATTAATTTCAAGATCTTAAATGATTTCGAAGCTATCGTTACGAGCTTTATCCGCTCGTATTTCTATCTTCGCTTACAAATCTTCATGCCGATAATTCTTTTGACTTCAATTTGTGTTCATAAAATTGTACACATTGACTTTCCAACTGTACGTAAAATCATTTATTAATCCCCTTAATCTACTCCTTATCTTAGCTCGAGTTTCATTTAGTATTTCAAAGTGATTTCAGATATTTTGAAACCAAACCATTAGTAAAATACTATTTCTAAATCGAATCAAGATCTTAAATAAAATGGCAAGTGCTGTAGATGATTGTAATTCATGAACATTTTTGAATTACTATTTGTCTAAATAAGAATACACACATACATATAATAATATATATAATATATACATATAATTATGAATATATAATACATACATTCGATAGCTTCAATTGTGTTTAATTCACGAAAAAACCATTTTATTTATTCGTTGAATACTTAGTCAAATAAATGTTTTCGTTGTTTCCGACAGCAAATTCATTTCATAATTACATATTGTCTTTATTCTCATTTGCTCTCCTCAAATCTTTTCATAATTTAACTCAGAATAATGTATTTATACAAATTCATAATTTTTTTTATCATTTTAATAGTCTTTAAACACTTGCATCCTTCTTCTTAATTACAGAGTATTCAATAACAAGTCGAAGTAAATAATTTTAAAACTACGTGAATGTATGAAGTACATATATATATATATATATATGTGTGTGTACAATGGCCGAAAGTGAATGTGAATACACGTGTTACAATTTCCAATTTCAATAAGAAATTTTTAAAACATTTTTATTTTTATTACCAAGTTAAAAAAAATTGTTTAAAAGCTTTAAGATTCGTTACATAAACATTAACTAAGTACATATTGATTTGCAATAAATACGCGCCCGCGCATCCGAGCGCATTTTGTGTGCGCGCGTGCGTATTTGTATATTGACAAATTGAAAAACTAGCGTAGCGTAATATTTATATATGTTAAAATGTATACATGTGTAACAAAATAGTTAAAATTCTCTGAAAAATTGCATCAGTTAATTGTGAAACTTTTTATGCCGGACGCTCGCTCGTCTGCAGCTTGTTGATCTAAAGATTAAGAGTCATCATTCCCGTTTCGTACTCTTGCTTTGGACTGGATACCCACACACAAACACGTGGTGGACTGGTGTGAGTTTGTTTGGCTCGTGCACAGTTAACAGTTTGGAGTCTCGCGTCGTTCGGTGCGGACTTTCGTCAGTCATTCATAGATACCAATGAAATTGTGCCTCGCGTTTACATCATCTGACGGCGTCTTGAACGCAACCGTGACCTTACATTTCTTTAGTTCTCGTTAAAGCCAAACTTTTACATATATATTCAACGATTAGATATTTTTTCATCTTACGTCACTCGTGAAATGGCAAATTTTACAAATATAAAATATACATAAAGCATATGAATTTTAACTACCTCTTTTCATGTATTTCTCATTGAAATACAACAAATACGCTTTTCCAAGATTCAATTGGAGCTGAAAAATATTTTTCACTCGTATATTAGTAAAGTACTGGCTTAACTTAATGTGGAATCAACGCGTTTTTTTACAACCATACGCTCATTACCATTACATTATTGTATATTAATAATTCTACAAATAAAATTAAAAATTATTATAGTTATTAGGAACTATATATTATATAAAAGATTAATTCAATATTATTAATTCAATAATTCAACTTTAGATCGTTGTTTTTCAAGAAGAAATCCCTTTAAGAAAAACTAGATTTAAATTTATTGCAATGCATATTTTTAGTATACTCAAACATATTTCTTGTTTATTTTGTGCTTTGTATTATTTATAAAAATATTGAAAATAACTAATAATTTAATTAATTGAAACATTAGTAATTATTTTCTATTACATTGTTTACGCCATTAATTTTTTCAGATTTCGTATTATCTAATTGATATAATTTTGTAAAATGAATCGTCACATTTATTTTATTAATTATATAATTCGTTGAAAATTTTTTTTATTATATGGATTGAAACTCTTAAATTTCCACATAAAATTGTAAATATAATTTGTGTATTGGTTTAACTAAAAAATTTGTAATTTATAAAAACATTGAAATAATTTAATAATTAAAGATCTTTGAATGCTAGATTATTTTAATATTATTTCAATGTTTTTATAAATTTATGTAAAAATCATATATATAATGTCTAATTTCATTGCATCTGTATAATTAAATATATATATAACTCAATTTTTCATGAAATTTTATTATTCTTTTTTTTTATAAATAATCTGTATGCTAAATGACTATGTATATATAATTAAGTATGTAATACACTTATCTCGTGCACAGAAGATTATTTTATTTACATATCTATAGTTGCATTTATAGAGGTACGTATTAAAGCCTATTAATTACTATACCTTGCAGGTATTCTTTGTAATTTCACGATTTAAGATTGAATATTTTATTCATAATCGATTTGATAAATATATGATTAATTTTTTTAATTAATTTAACTAGCTGCTTTAAATTAATCGCCTAAAATTTTAAACGTAGCTTTAACATGTCAAAACATTTTTATCAAAAAATGATCTTATAAAATAAATAAGATAGTAAAAATATCTTTCTGTATTGTAAGCATTAATTAGTAATCTAAACAGAATGTAATGTATAATGTATAAGCGTTATATAATATATAATATATATAATACATTATATATATATATATATATACACACAATACAGAAAGATACTTTTACTATATTATTTATTTTATAAAATCTTTTTTGATATTATATATATATATATATATATATATTATATTATATATATATATATATATATATATATATAATGTAAATGTATATATAGTATATAATATATAAAATATACTGTATGCAAATCACTGTATGGAAGTACAGAATTCTTTGTGTTAAATCCAGTTATTACACAAAATTTTATTTCTTTACTTTTATACATTTTGCTTTTTATATATTTTCTAATATGAAAAATTAATTGTAATAACTATTTAATATGTATTGATCAAATAATATTTTATTTATTCAATATTAATATTAAATAACATTTTCCTAAGAATATATATTGGCCTTAAAGGCCTAGAATTATGGCATATGTGAAAGCTTCATCAAGTTTAATTAAAAATATTTAAATAAAAATTTTTTGCTCGTGCTTTTGTAATTTCAAACGGTTCATTTTATATTCGTAATAAATACATTTCGCCAACGTATATGAAAACTCATTGTGTATATTGCAGATTTTTCTAATTAATAAAAATATTCTTAATTTATTCTGATTCAAATCTGAAACTAGCCATAAGAATTTTCCCATTTATTTAATGTATAACAAATTAATTAACTATTCATAGGTAAGTATATTAAGTGTATAAAAATACATAATATTATGAATAATATGATAATTATTAGGTTATACAAGAATTTTACAATATATGGGTATTGAGATTCACTGCTGTTAACCCATCGTTTGAGATTTTATCAATGAACTCGGTGTATTTAATGATGCAATATAAGCTTCGCTGTAAAGTATACATGCTATACTTGGAAGTTACGCTACTTTTCTTTTATTTCTCACATTCTAAGGCTGTATGTAAAAAAAAAGAAGTAATGCATTAAGCTCAGGAACATTTACTAGAAATAAAATGCAATGTAGAAGAAAAAAATTCCATAAAATTGTAAGCTATTAAAGTATTTAATAAGGAGGGTGAAAGCAAAACGAATCTCAATAAATTGTGCCGATTGATAAGCAATTTTAGAAAAGCCGACTTTTTCATTTTACAAATATTAACACGCGAATGTACACGAGTATTTACAAAGCTCATCTCTAGTCTTTCATTTATCCCGTAATGTGATTCTGCTATTAAAAATCATGTACTGCTGGGGTGAAAATGCTCAGTGCTAGTACAACATTATATAAAAATGATGAAGAATTTCATTGCAATTTGAGTATTGAAACGTTTTAGATATCCGTTTTTGTTTTCGTGCCTTTACACAATTCCCAATCTATGCTTGAAGAGAGAGAGAGCGAGAGGGAGGGAGAGAGAAGGTGGAGGAAGAGGAAGAGGGAAAGAGCAAGATAAAGAGATAGAACGAGCACGCCCAATATTTATTGAAAATCTTTAGATTAAAGTTGCAAACGAATGCCTTATTGCAGTATATAAATGTAAAATATTTGTAATGTTCGGATTACGCTCCTCGTTAGATAATCTATTAAGCAGCTGTTTTTCCTTTTTCATTTTTCTTCCCGAGTGTAAATGGAGTGTGGTGGTGTGGTCTTGGGCACGCCACGAACGAAAGTCTATTTACAGTCCGCCGAAGGAAACCCGAAACCAGCGGGGACTCATACAGTCAAAGTCCCCGCAGCCCACCCATTTCATTTATCTCGGGGCAGTTCCGTCGTTGCCGCCTTTCGCCAAAAACCACCATAAGCACAAATAAGCGACCGCCGTGATAAAGCCGAGCGAGCGCATACACACGGGTGAGGAGAGGCAACGAGTAAACACTCGTAGATCGGCACTCCTGAAAATCCCAACAGCCTGCAGCACTTGTTTTGTTTTGGATATGTTAATGCCATCTGACGCAATCGAATCGTATCGGTAAATATAAAAGCCGGCGCGGGGCCGACGTCCGATCAGTATGATCACGAGCATGCCAACGCGTAACATCCCGAACCTCTGGCACAGCAACGGCTTATCTGCTGCCTCACCCGACTTTTTGCTCTGGTAAACGCGGCCTCCTCCAACCTCCTCCCGCTCTCTACAATTTTTCGTTTCTTTGTTTTTTCTTCTTTTTTTTCCCCCGCTCTCTTTCTTCTTATTCTGCTGTTTTTTTTATTTTTTTTTTTCTCCTTCTTATCATCATATAGCGCGGGAGTCGTAGTAGAGTCTCGGGGAGAATTTCGCAGTTGGCAGTGTTTGACCGAAACACCGCAATTATGAATAAATTCAACGGCAACAAGTTCAAGATGGATTATTCGCAATTCAAGACGGAAGTCTCCAAGCGCAGAAGATCGGCGGCTACGCGAGAACTGAGTGAGTTGAGTTGATAATTTCGTCGAATGAAAGCGACAATCTTTCCTATTTATTTCCTATATATATATATGTATAAAGTTAATGCTAGAGCTAGGAAACGATATCACATAGTAGTGCCTAGTATTCAATGAAGATTTTATTTTTTTTATTTTTTTTGTTGATAAATTAGGAAAATCACGGTAGATATTATAGAATTAGTAGATAGAGATTTTGTGTGTGCACGTACGCGTAAGAGAAAGGAGAGTTTAAAATGCATGGAATTCCCAAGAGAATGAAATTACTACGTTAATATTAAAGATAAAGAAAATTCTTCTATTGCGAGCAATTTTTTTGATAAACAATAAATTTTTATGTTCAAAGTGTTATATTTATAATATGATGATACGACTTTTAATTTGCATACATTTTTAATGCTGGATAATCAAGCATAAGGTAGTTGTTGCGTCACTCGAAAAGCTCACGTAAATTGTTCCATTAACCGTTGTTGCTTAAATTATAAAAGATGCTTCTCCAGTTCCCTGACAATATTATTTGCCAGAATTAGAGGATGTAAAGTATGCTTTTGCTATTTCAATTTGTCGTTCTCAATTCTCCTTGCCACTTGTGCTCGACTACCAATTCATTTTACGCAATACTTGAACGTTGAAATTTACAACATTGCGTTGTAAACGTTGCAACAGAAACCTCACGGAATAACGGGAAAAACAGCCCAGCTTCGTTTCACATTTTATACGAAAATACAAGCAAATGATTGGCTCGATTCTGGGAAGCAAACGACTTTGAAATCACTAAAAATTCCAAAAGATATTTTTGACGGTCGCCTTTGAGCACCAAAAACTTTATGCAAAAATCCATGGATCGCTGTTATTAATGAAATTGTGATGGACTGCATGCTCAATCTTATCCGCTAATTAAATTATCCAATTGGGCTCCAATGCCATTTGTTCGGGCGATCGCGACTGAAGTGACAGAAGTGACTAATACAACGATGCCGCGCTCACATAATCCGATAATATTTTCTATCGAAACATTCAATTCCGCAGCAAAAATCGCCTACTCGGCGCCGCACAGCGTCATCTCTCTAGCCGAGGGGATGCCTAACGAGGAGACCTTCCCCTTCACGGAGATCTCCATAAAGCTCAACGACGGCTCCGGTTTCGTCCTCGAAGGCAACGAGCTGGCGGCGGCTCTCCAATACATTCCCAGCCAGGGCTTTCCGCCTCTTCTCCAGGTACGTCCTCAATTCGATAGGGGAGTCATTTCAAGAGGGATTCCTCCTCACGGAGCCCCGGCATTTTTCTCTCCTCCCATTAAAAGTCAAAGGCTTGGGAGTGCCGAGCGCTAAATCACGTGGCTTGCTGCGCTCGCTCGTACGCTCCGGCAGTGCACCTCAGCTACGCAATGCAATGCAGAGAGAGCATCGGGAACAAGCGCAAAATGAGCCCACCCAAATGTCCGGGTTTATAATTGCAGTATAAATATATTAGGAAAGAAAGGATAAAGGAAAAATGCCGCAGCCTCTAATAATAATAGTAATAATAATGTCAGTGAGCTCGCTTAACACTGAACTTGCCAAATATCGCGTAGCCAATAATGCCGAGAGAGCTGCCAATGCTGCTTGATTTGAGAATCTACGTGGCGTCCGTAACCTCATGAAAATAACCACTTTTCAGGCAATAAGAGAATTCCAAAGGAAAGCACACGCTCCACCTCTTTGGGAGAGTCGCGAGGTCTTGATCGTTGCAGGTGGACAGGACGGACTGAGCAAAGCACTCGAAGCCATTATCGGGCCCGGCGATCCGATTTTAGTGCAAAATCCGGTTTATCCAGGCGTTAATGTAGTGGTAAGTTGTCTTTCTCTTGGCTCTTGATAGCCGAGGAGATATAAGCAAAGCGTAAGCATTATGATTTTACCTTAACGACGACGATATGAACGATTGCACAAATATCTGATCTCTCGACTTAAGTACACTGATAAGGTATAATCATTTTATCTAATGAATGCGCGAAAAGCTTAATCAACCATTACGCGCAATGCTAAAATGGCAATAACTTACGAATGCTTATGAAATGCTAGAAAATGAAAGTGCCTACTTTCAGCGAAAATTAAATGAAACGAGCGATCGCGTATCGCCATGTCAATTAATCCAGGCACTTTGCCATTAATGAAAATAAAGTTCGGCCGTATTTTACGGATTTCGTTTTTTTTTTTTACCGACTGCGCGAGCCGACGTATTAAAAAAATAACTGCAATCTTTACAACCGTTCGAGAAATTAATTCTCGTTACTTAAGCTAACCTTATTGAGCGCATTTAAAAGCATACACTGTTGAAAATAATCTAAAAATTAGCGTATAAATTGACCGCGCGGCTACATTTCCTTAAAATATGGCGCTTTCAAATTACCTGCTCAATTTAAACTTGAAGTGGAAAATAGTGTACGCCGTGCGCAAGACAAATTTCATTAATTATACATACGCGCGCCTGCGCGCCTCTGCCTCCGCGCACTATAAATAATTCCGATAGCATGCAGCAATTTCAAGTCTAAACGTCGAATGAAAGAGTAAACAGATTTGACGAGAGTAGAGTAGAGAAATGAGCTGATAATGAAATTAGAACAATTATAAGTGGGACCGTGTCCATTACCGCTAAACATTAGTTACGCGAAGAATAATGAACAAATTATCGGGACTCAATTAATGATCGGATAGCAATTGGCAATTGGCAATTGGCAATTGGCAGTGATGCTCGCTGGAGCGATCCAAGTGAGCACTAAACTGCCGAATAGCAAGAAGAAGACAGAGAAATGCGCATTTACAGGTAGTGGCGCGCCATCATAAAGCACACAGTCCTTATCATAATGTCACATGCTCTCCCCCAAGGTTACGCCCCACAACGCAGAGCTCATCCCGATCGAGCAGGACGATTACGGCGTAATACCGATCTGCCTGCGCAAGCGGCTCCAGGAGCGCGAGGCCTCCGGCCTAAAGATGCCCAAGATTATGTATATTAACGCGACCGGTGCCAATCCCACGGGCACAGTCATGCCCCTGGACAGGAGGAAGCAGATCTACAGGATAGCCTGCGAGTACAATTTCCTCATCCTCGACGACGATCCCTATCACTTTATGTACTTCACCGACGTGAGTAAATTTCAACGCAGCTGCCCTCTCTTGCCCTCGCTTCCTAGCCCCTCCCACACAACTTACGCATATTTACACTCGGTATCCACGAGCAGATCATCGGATTTGGTCGTAAAATGTCAATTATTGAGCCGAGGAAGAATGAATATTTGAATTCCGAATGTCTGAATTCCTTATTGATTGGCGTACTCGCTGTAAAATAAAGCCACACTCGCGCAACTATTTTTATTAAACGACAAAAAAAAAAAAACAAGAAAGAAAAAAAAACCAAGAAAAAGAAAAAAGTTGCACAGCTTCTTTAATTAAAATGTTTACGCGCACAAGAAATTCAGAAACGACGCTGCTTAATTACAATAAGAGCACAAGTACGAACGATTAAATTGAAATATGCGATTCCCCCTTATCTCATAACCTCCATGTTAATTTGATTAATGCTCGAGCAGTTAATGCACGCTCAACTAGCACATATTATCATTAGCCCTTCCCGCCAATAACTCAATCGACCAAACGATTAGCCTAATAAATCGTTAAGCCATCATTGCCATTATAGCTCGCCAATTATTGTCGTTTACGTCGTGGTCATCGTCGTCGTCGTTGTTGTTGTTGTTGCAGGAAGCGCCGAGATCGTTCCTATCACTGGATACGGAGGGCCGGGTGATAAGGTTGGACTCGTTCTCGAAAGTCTTGAGCAGTGGCTTGAGAATTGGCGTCATCACCGCAGCTTCGCCTTTGGTAGCAAGCATCGAGCTACACATGCAAAGCAGTCATCTACACGCTCCAACCTTGTCGCAGGTTAGTCGTATGGTTGTTTTGTTAAGAGTGGGAGCGAGGCCAGCCATGGTTTTTCCCCTTAATTGTCGAAACTGTGCCCTCGGTGGACCGCACATTTGTTTACAAGCCCGAGCATCGCTTCCTGCTCTTGCATTCGTCGCTCGCGAACTTTGAACTTGTCGTAATCGTTAATTGAAGAATTGAAGATCATAGTGCGACGTCATTTTTCAATGTCAGAGCGGCGGGCTCTGATTTCTTGGTTTTGGTTGGGCAACGATCGCGAGTATGATGTCGTTGGGAGAGTAACGAGACTCACCGGCAGCTACATTTTCTTACCTCTCAGTCGCTTCACTGCAACTGACCGGAATATTGAGCAGCGCATGTGCATAAGATAGGCTGTCTGGGTATTGTCGGCTTACGAGTTTCGCTGGCGATTGTGGAATACGTATTATCAATTGTACTCGCTTGAAGCGATTATTGAACTTTCCGGGGCTTTCAGCGGTTACTACTAAAAAGGCAATTAATCTCCCGTTTAATTCTACGAAGACTTTCAATCTATCTTGGGATACGCATAGTGGCCTACTCGTCGTTAATATTTAATAAAATATTGGGCGAACGTAATTTATTGTTCCGAGGTAGGCTGTAGGTGATTATCAGTTTGTTTATTAAAGAGCGATTGAAAGCCAATTTTCAATTGTAATTGGGTTTTCAGCTACATCGTGTTTAAATAATAAATCGAAACTAAATGGCTGCCTCGAAAGTATCGAGGCTTATTATTGAATAACTGTTTCCGTTATTCCGAGGAGTGAGAGAAAAAGTTGGTTAAAAAATTATCATCGACTTAATTATTAAAGGCCAAGGCGCGCCCGTCAATCAAGAAAGCCTTCGAAAAAACGAAAAGTTGTTTAATTCGTGGCGTTGACGCTCCGAGCGATAGCAATCGATTACTTGTTTATAAACCCGGGCGAATGAAAAGGTTCACACTCACATTACACTGTCACATCTTTATCGTAAATTCCCTCGGCAACGAGGCTCCTTGATTTTTCTTTTACCCATTAGCTTCTGATTTTTTTTTACCTCCTTTTATCCTATTAGCTTTTAAAGTGATGTTACTAACCTGCTATTTATATCTCCTTTGGCAACAATATTTCTTATCGCGTTTTATTTATAATTTAATACAAATTGAATATACAAATTGGAAAATTAATATTTGCGATACGTTTCAATAATGTTTCGCAGCGAGGGAAACGATTGAACGAATTTTTATGGCATTTCAGTTTATAAATTAATCTTCAATTTTCAATAATCATGAACAATATAAAGATCTTGTAGACTCGGCCAATCAGGATGATAAAATTATAGAAGAAGCAAGTGAAAATAATTGTATCGGCATTTTTTTTGTCTTTTTTTCTTTTTTTTTTCGAAGCAGCTGGAAAATCGGTCTAAAAATATAGTACAACGTATTTGTGCTCACCATCACTAAATATAAATTATATGTGATTAAAAATTAATTATTTACGAGTAAATTATGTCACGATAACCTCTTTATGTCTTGGCGTTTTTTCATTATAAAGTCCATACGTATTACGATTGATTGCATTCGCTGATAAATTAAAAAAATTCTCATTAAAATAATTCGCATTTACAGTTTCATTAGAAATTTACTGGCAGTACGAATATTATTCACGTGTACAAATTCCAAGTGAATTCAACAAGAGTGTCAATAATCTCATGCTAAATAAAATAGCGATGCCTATAATCTTTGCGCGAATATAATGCATGAAAGTAAAATTTATAATCACGCGCACACACGAAATACACCTGTAAGTGCTGATTATATCAAGAATATCAACATTAATTTATCAACGGTATTTCGTAGGCGCATAAGCGCGCTTCAAAAGATGGGAGAAATTTTTAATTTTTAAGTTTTCGTTTGATATTATTAATCATATCTCGCGTTTGTTGTATTATCGCTGTTGTTTGCGCTAAATCAGTATGTATTTGTGCGTTTGGTTTGACGTTGAATTCGTCACCGCTCTCCTCAAATCATAAACTTTATCGTGAAAAGCAAGCGAAGCCGAATAGAAAAAAAGCCCCTCAATATCACTAATTCGTAATTGACGGCGCGTGCCAGCTTTTGCATTATTATCTGTCTTGGTGCGCATAGTTGCGAATGCCTTCTCCATTAATTATTGATAACGTAAAATGTTGTTAAACAAGTCGAATGACAGAGCGCGAGGCGCACGCGCCCCTTTAATGCGCCAAAGATTTCACTTCCAGCTTACGCGAATCCCGGTGATGTAACGATATCGTACTCGTAGATTTCAGACCTTAACCAATAGCCAATATTAACAATTAATTAATATTACAAGGAAATAAACCAATTTTATGATGTGACATTATTACTTGGTTATTTATTTAAGGAGGCCAATTTAGCGCCTCGAACGACGCGCAAAATATTCGCGCACATGCTTACGTTATCGGGAAAGCATACCGAGTTAACCTATCGCGAAACGACTATTAATACAGTTAGATAAACGGTTTAGCGCACTGCTTTTTTCAAGACATTCATCGTTAGTTCATAATAACGAAAGTTTTTATCTCTTCTTCTTCTTCTTCTTCTTTTTTTTTCTTATGATTAGTTCGTTTATTGCACTCGTAAAATTATTATAAGCTTTTGAAAATAACAAACGTGTGTGATAATTTTTGAAAAGCTGCGTTCTCAATAATTAATTATAAAATTTATACGCTTTTGTATTTGCATTGTAAATTGGCGTACATAATGCTCGTTGCACCTCGCTCTAATTACATTATTGTACATTTATTGACTAATATTTTAAGTAATTCGGTATTAATTTCACGTGCCCAACGCGTTTAATTCCGACATCACATGCCAAACAATAACACCAGTGCATCGGAAATTGTCAAGTTTGTTAAATAAACATCACAGTGCATTATAAAGGTCGTTGAATTTTAATTAACGTTTATTGAAATGACAATTATTAATAAAGATCGCGCGCGTGCTGCTCGAGAGTAATCGAGATGTAGCTCAATTTTTCATTAACAGGTGATTCTCTATAAACTCTTGAAAATCTGGGGCTATGACAAAATGATGGAGCACTTCCGTAGGATAAGAAGCTTTTACAAGGAGAGAAGAGATCTCATCGTCAAAGTGGCGGAGGAACACTTACGAGGTACAGATTTCTCGCCATTTTTATTTTCATAAAGGCTCTTTATTCTCTTATCTTTCTTTTTTTTTTCTTTTTTTTTTTTTTTGCGTGTGTGTTTTTATCTTCTCCACTTGGCGAAGTAAGTTATCGCGTACTAGAGGCGTTAATGCCGCAAGTGGGCAATAAGTTGCCTCGGCGATTCGAGTTCCATAATCCTCTCTAAACGTAAGCCAATAAAATGCCGAAAATTCAATTCTCTCTCGGAGGAACATTATTATACGCTAAAATAATAGTTGCTGTGGAAGCAAATGGCCGCCATTAAGTTTGAGTGTTCGACTAGCGTGTGCTGCCTCTATTAAAAGAAAAGGGGGGGGGGAAGGAAAAGAAAAGAAAAAAAAACAACAACTCGTGAAACAACGATTGCAACGCAATTTCGTACATTTTAGGCATAGCGGAATTCTCCGTGCCGAGTGCTGGATTTTTCTTATGGATAAAGGTCCCGGGCATCGAAGACACCTGGAAAATGGTGATGCAACGTGGTGTCACTCATGGGATTCTCGTGGCCCCCGGTGCCGCTTTCATGGCCGACTCCTTCAAGCCCTGCAACGCCATCAGGGCGAGCTTCGCCAAAGCTTCCTACAAGGAAATGAACGTGGTGAGCTTAATCGCCTCGATTTCGCCTCAATTCCCAACCTTCCCTCCTCATTAGCCAAAAGTCCAAATCTCCAACCTGCCTCTTCCCATTCCCAATGAAACCAATAACGGCATCTCCACGCCAAATTACCACGGCCCCCCCTCAACCAGCCTGCCAACCAACTCTCCCCGATCCAACTCCGCAGCTCAATAATTGCCACCCCCGACACTCAAAGGGCCGAGAGGACTTAAAAGAGCTTCTTTCGCTCGTTTATGCGCAGGCGATCGAGCGACTGGCGCTGCTCATCAAGGACGAGCTGGCGAAAAATAGGTCGATCTTGAACGGCAACACGTGAGCTCCGCTCGAGTCCACGTATGACGACACATCGGACGACCCTTTGGCCAATTTTCGGCCGAGAGCCAAGCCGACCGCTGGTAAGCCGGGGATCCCTTGACGGCAGTCGATAACTTACCCATTGCACTCGATATGATTTACCGACTATGGCCGCGGACGCCGATGCCGCCGACCTTTGACGCCGACGGCGACGCCGCCGCCGACGACGCTGCGTTCTCACGTTTCTTACCCATCAGTTTTACAACTCCCGGCGGCTTGCCACATTACTGATTATTATTGATGCGCGACCGGCGTCTCTCCTCGACTAACACTTCCGAGAGCTGAGCCCTTAAGAATTTAAGCCTAGTTTTACGCTGTTCCCAATCGCTCGTCTTAAGCTCCTGTTAACTTACAACTTGTTGGCGAACCGAGCGCACGAGGGACGAATCGGGACGATGTTGTTCCTTGATTTAGGTCTACTCCAACTTCACGTGGACTTACGCACAAGTTACTCTACCACACGTACGAGTAAGCTGATTGGAGACATGTGAATTCTTATTTATGTTTTTTATTATACGTGCTTAATTTATTTAAACTCCCAACTGAGAGCAAGTATTATAATAAAGAGATTTTAATCTACCGAAACTGACTGTATTTCATTCATTTTTTACCTTCTTCTCTTCCTTTTTTCTTTTTTTTTTTCTTTGAAACCCCGTGCGTTACTCTATTATTGGCATGTCTCACGTTGCTCAAGTTTCACAAAGACCGAAAGACTTATTCGTCCTAATATTCCGAAGCATTTTACATTTCGATTTCATACTGCATATTCTCAACTGCTATATACTGTTGTATAAAAGCGAGGCACCACCTAATTAACCTATAATTAACCTATAGCAATCGATTGAAAAACATTGGCTTCTTATTTTTGTAAAAGGTTAAATCGGTTAATTGATAAATGATTTATTAGATTTTACTTTAGTTCTTTTTTTTTCTCTTCCAACTATTGTGGTGCTTCTCGCCAATAAAGGAAAATATATTCTATTTGAACGTGAATTCAAGATTATAATTTCTTTGCAATGTAAATATTATTATTTACATCAATACTTTTTTACAGAAACAGCAAGAACTCAACTATTCAATTAGTAAATTCGTTTGATATTCTTCAGTTTATTATATGCCAATTATTAACATGGACTGTTGTTTATTATTTATTTACCACTTCTCGGCACATTGATTTCATTTTAAAAAGTACGGGTGAAACGAATATAGATGTTTTTTTTTTTTTTGTAATATAATGGTATAAAGACGAAATGAAAATATGCGTAAATAATTTCTTTTTAATTAGCATAATAGATATACGTTATATTTTTGACACACTTGAATATTAAAAATCTATTTAATGTCATGTATACTTTCAAATATGTTGAAAATTATGAACACAATTTGGCATTGATATCTGATCTTTAAATAACAATAAATCATATCGTAATAAATGATTTTATCGACATCTGGTTTTAACGAACTGATTATAAAATCAGATCATGTCCATGTATATCATCATTGTCTACGGCTCTATTAGTATTTTAATCATACTTCGACTATTAATATTTTTTTTTTATCTGAATGCGAGCATGAAAACCATTTTCCACTAAGAATATTCAATAAATATAATAAATTTTCTTTAATATTCCTGGATATTATATGTAACAAGGTAAAAAAAATAAGCATTTTTTTTTTTTGCTATGATGACATTTATTTAATTAGTAATTTTAAAAATCCATTTATACAAAAGACATAAAGAGAACAGAGTAATAAAGAACAATAGATGCGGTGTGATTGGTTTGTTTTGCTTTATTTATCGATTGGTAGTTACAAGCCGAGGTGCGATGCCGCGGCAGTTAGAG
>JAPYYT010001430.1:0-27193 GCA_030522565.1 Ceratosolen corneri | reverse complement strand
GGGGCCCCGGGTCCGAGTTGGCGCGGCGGGCCGCCGGGGGGGGCGGGGGGGGCGCCCTCCCCCCCCTTTGGCAGACCAGCGGCTCTCCTTCGGGGCATAATGGACGGGGGTGCGCTTGAATAGCCCCGCGCGTCGGACTTTCGTCGCGTTCTTCCGCCCCCGCCCCCCCACCCCCCCCGGCCCCCCCCCGCACTCGGATGGTCGCTTTTTGAGACTTGCTCGCTTCGTTTGTTAGCTGCCGCGAGGACGCGCGATGATGAGATAGCCGCAAGTGAGCGCTTTAAAGGGGCTCTTGCCACTTTTTAAATTGGTCCTTTTCGACGGGGCGCGAGGGTGCGAATCTTTGTGTTCGAGAGCGTTGGTGGGTATACGGGGGTGGTGGTGGTGGTGGTGGTGGTGGTGGCGAAGGCCGGTCCGTGGGGGATGATCGAATAATTCGCGAGGATTGGGGGCTTAGTCGAGTGGTTGAGAGGTGTAGCGAAATTGTTGGCGATGCTGGCCGATCATCGGTGGATGATAAATCGGAGCCGCGGGCAGCTCGATGAATCAATTTTTATCAATTAGAGTTCGGAGGCACATAAGTGAGTGGGACAAATTGAGTAGCGACGGCTATTAAGGACGTCGTTCTCAATGGGAAAAGTGTGTGGCGGAGGTTAAGGGAATTGGTCGATTGAGTTGCAAGTAAGTAGGGGAGCTGTAGGACAAGGGCATTATGTATTGGGATCGTGGATTTTTTCGTGGATTTCCTCGTGGATTTCCTCGTGGATTTCCTCGTGGATTGCTCGCGCGTTTCCGTGCCGTTAAGCTCGGCCAACGTGGAATTAAAGAAGGAAGGGCATTAACGTGCAGTAGCGAATGACATTCGAGCTGCAGCAATTTAGCGAGTTCCGTCCAACGATCGATAATACATGTGTAAGCGCATTATATCTCACGGATCAGGACTCCCCTCCTGCCCCCCCCCGCCAATCTCTTCTCGCGCATCGGCATAATTCCGATCAATTCATCAATAAGAACTGGCAGGCGAGCCCAAGGGGAAGGCAGATATCGGGCCTGGGAAATCCCAACAGGTATAACAGTCACCTCTCGGAATTAGGCAAACACACGCGAGGATGGCGAGGCGAACCGTGGGGGGCAAATATCGAAGATTATTATTCATGTGATTGAGGAACAAATGGAAGACGACCCAAGCTCAAACGAGCCCAAGCCTCCACCATATCGCTTAAATCCCGTATAACGCGCACGAATGTTTGTTTCGAGTATCTCTTTATCTCTGTTATCTGCGCCATTGCCTCGACGTCCCCCCCCCTCTCTCTCTCTCCCTCTGTGCCTTTGCTATGTTTCCGTCGTTCCGCTCTCGTGCCTTCGAATCGGTCTTTAACGTTTCTTTACCGTATCCGGCATAACATTTCTCTCGAGCATATTAGAACTCGTCCTCGTCCTAAATGCCGACTTACTTCGTTTGAGGCATTTAACTTTATTTCCAAATATAATATTGCAGTATGGCCATCCCGTAATCAAGTTTACCTCGGCTTTATTATCATATCCGCTCGAGCAACAAGTTTGCCTCAGTCAATGCAAAAGAAGGCAAGAAAAGCATTAATAACTTGGCTCGATCATTACTGTAAATATTAGCGACTTATTCGCGAGATTTTTCAAACGAAACAACAACCCTACACTGCCATTGTCTCCTTCCCAATACTTTCAAAGGCAAATTAGCCGCACATAGAGCCGTACGAGAAGCATAATTTTTACATTAATGAACAATTATCTGTACGCCCGTTAGAATGGAAACATTTGAAGGACGTGAGCCGATCGATAGTAGATCGCACCGTCAGAAGCAAAAAAAGGAGAGAGAGAGAGAGAGAGAGAGAGAGAAAAAAAATCTTAAAAATACACTCGGCTCGTGTATTCTAAGCGAGATACATTGCGTATAATAATTCGAGCTCAAAAGTGTCGCTCGTCGTATATGAGTAAAGTGAAGCGAATCGCGGCATTAAGTCACGATTCTCCCTTTCTTCATCCGTCGCGATACGAAAGTAGGGATTATTCGCTGCTCTTTCTGCCTCACTCGCTCCCTCCCTTCCCATCTTCGCCTTTTTTTCTCCAGCTCGTCACAGACTCCCATGACAAATGACTCGATACTTTATGAGACAACTCCTCCTCCTCCTTCAACTACCACTGTACACACGATTGTATATCGAGAATGAGTCGATATATACACACACATATATATATATATATATATATATTGACGGTGTATTTCCCATCTACGAGATGCTCAATACACGCACGCGCTTCGGCAAGATACGAAGCTTTTATTAGGCAAACGGTATAATGAAAGAAAGATTTGCACGGATAAAACGGATTAATAAATAGGAAGGACGATATGTTAAGATATCATATTCGGATGAAAAATCTCGAGCATCTACAGTACTTTAATTAAGTAATTCGATTAATTATTCGTTTATGGAACTTTACATAATAACTGTGAATTTTATGATGAAACTTCTCAAACTAACGATTGACAAGCTTATCTTATAAATATTCTTTGGAATTCCTGAATTATTTTCAATTAAATTACGTTCAATTTCAAACAATACATATCGCTAACAACAGCATTAAAGACAACAATTGCATAAATTCACGAGTAAAATTAACGTCTTATTTGTCTCAATTTATTTGTCACAATGACTCGTACGAGGATATCTGGAAATGATTTACCTTAAGGCCATTATTATTGTTCGCAAATTTTCCAACACTTAATAATAATCGTTCGTTTGGGGGGGGGGGGAAACATTTGAAATAATTAATATCGGACAATTCAAAACGCAAAATACCAACGAGCTCACTAGCACAAGCGAATGATTTTACGAGATCGTAATGAAAATTGTTTATACGAATTTTCGCTGCTTTTTAGGGACTTGCAAAAGAATTACTATAGAGATAAAACAAAAACAAAGAAATACTCGCAGAAATTTTTCCATCGTAAAAGGAATACTCGCGGTTTAATATTACATTGCTTAACTGTTTACATGTGCCCAATTATAAAGCTATAAATACCTTTATACACTGGAGAATAATAAGAGTTTTCAGTATATGCAATATACATTTCTCACATTCGTGCTTGAAAAGAAAATGCAAGCTTTTCATTTTCTCTCTTCATTATTGTTAAACTGAGAAAATTCGAGAGGGACTTGCCCTGGCTCAACGATCCCCTATAATTACATCACTTTTCATAACCTAATGTGTTTAATGATCAAGTCAATATTAGTTGATTATTAATAAAGTAACACATTATATAGACTTTTTTCTCGTCTATTTCGTTAATTTGACGAAGAAAAACGAACAAATTACCTTCAAATCCCGAGCTACCTACGATCAATTCCTCCTTCAATTTCTCTTGACCGACGAATTTTTGACAAATCTCAGTCTCACTGATTTATCCTAATTACCTGTATCCGCGACGTAAACTGACGAGGAATTGGCCAGGCGGCGAGGTGGTCTCTAAGTACCTCGATGAGCTTACATTGCAGAGAGCATAGACATCCCTATGACTGGACGTAGATTTCAATCAGCTGGTCCACAATGCAAAAATATCAGAACCTGCACAACGCTCATCTGAACTCACTTAGCTGCCGGCACTTCGTAACTGACAAATGATTTCGATATCCCTTACGGCTTATAAATTCATGAATTATCATTGTAGACGACTGGCCAGCCACGTTCAAAAAGGACTTTCGTCCGATAATTGAAGGCCAGGACTGGGATGACTGGCCAGTCGCTCCAACAGCAGCTCAACAATAGTCTATGGAGGTCAAGCATCAAGCTCCATTGAAAAAGACATCGGATCTTCCTTACCGGAATTCCCAAACTTGACAGTAATTTATCCCCGTCTCACCCCTGTTATATATTTCGGATAATTTAATTTGCCAGTCGAAAGACGCTCGCACGCGTAAATGTGCATGAAGCGAGTTGAGCAATAAAATACCAATAAAAGCTTTGTAATTATATGGTCCTGTATGCCGTAGAGATACCAAACATTAAGTTTCAACTGCAATGGCTACCACTTTCTACTCTTTAATTGGTCAATATCTCTCTCTCACTCTACATCTTCTACCTTTTTTCTCAGGCCATCGTGTTTATTTTTATATTGATGTTTGTATGCACGCATGTAGAAATCGATCTATCCATTTTGGGATAATTTTTTTGAATCGGTAGTAGTTTTAGTGAAAAGTTTTGGCACTTGCTTGAGGAATGTCATTTGTTTTTCATTTATTTTCCAAGCAAAATCTTTCATTTTCAACCTTTTCATCTTACGTACAGTTTCCAAATTTAGTCTATCCAGACTCTGAGTTTTTTTTTTCACAATACGTATACACGATCGTGTTATTAATAAAAATCGATCCCAATACTTTTATTCTTTAGTGAAAGATAATTCATTACTAATTATTGATTGGGTATTATTGGTGTAATTTAAACATTAATAAATTGAAGGTTAAAATTAAAAATCAGATATATGCATGTGTAGAAAAGTATATGTGTACAGATTGACGATACGAAAAGGCGAATATATTAGATATTATATTATATATTAAAATGATTTCGCAGTTCAATGTTTTCTTTTATATACTTTATTCGTCCCATATCCATACATGATTAACGATTTTTTTGTTTTTATTTCAATTAAACAAATATCCCGTTTATTTAAAGAATGTTGGATATGAAAATAAATAAATAATTCTCGTTTGAGATTTCATCATACATTAATTGTATTATAAAATTCTTTCTTTGTCAATCATTGAACAATTACGCGAAGTTATGTATTTTTCAACCGATTTTTCGACTTGTTGGCCAGTGTATTCCAAATAACTTGACATTATTTTTTAGTAATTAATGAAATATTAGTTTAGTTTGAAATAAACTATGATAATTGTAAAATTGAAAGTTTCCATTGTACTGTGAAATTTTTGACTGTTTTTCACTTGTTTTCGGTAAGGCATATGACTCTTAATTAAATACTATTTACCAAATATCATAGTCTGCAGTTTTAAAATAAATTGTTAAATTCGTCATGTGTATCAATACCGTAATAATCAGTAATTAGCATTTGCAATGATTGCAACAATTTTGCATATTTAAGTTTTGTGTTTAGTTTGGTAGTCACGTTCTTGAATTATAAAAAAAAAATTTACCCAGCAGTACAGAGTTAAGCATTTATCTTAATAATGTCGATAAATTGACGATAATTAACTTACATGTATAATACCGATAATAATTATTTGCAACTTTCTCGTTATTTATTATTATTAAAAAAAAAAAAAAAATTCATATTTGATTATAGGTTTCTGGATATTAATTTAAGTTATATTACGTTGTATGCCATCGAGACACACGAATTAATTTTCTTGATTTTATACAATTTGATTGTGATTGGAAATAAAATCCATAATACTAAAAGCCATTTGAAATTGAAAAAATTTCTTTAAAGTACGAAGAAATATTGTTTATTATAATTTGATTATTGAATTTTGAAACTCTTTCATGTGTGCCAATTTATACTTAAATATTATATTATCCTCGTAACGTAATACTATCAAGATTTATTGCTACGGACGTGGAAAATCAAAACGTTTACACTATAAACTATGATTAGTCTTGAGATTTGATCTTTTGCAGTAAATTTAAGGACCATTTAATATTTATTATCACTAGATTTAGGAACTATTGAATAATTATCGTAATGATTCAATACAATTAATTAATTAAAACTAATTGATTGATTGTAGGTAAGTAAATAATGTTATATTATTTCATATTACGAATGTAAAATACGCACATTTTTATAAATAATATATATTTAAGCATTTTCGTAATTATCGTATATATATATATATATATGTATATGCGTACGAATTTTTGATAATATTGTTATTTGTTCGTTTTATCGGACGTATTTATTGCCTTTTACATTCATCACTGATAAATGATATTCGGGCAGTAATGCCTAAAGGAAGATAAATTTTTTATTCATTCGGTTTATTTAGTTTTAATTGTAAGTAATATTTTTTCTCGTGTCACGTAACAGCAGACTTCTTCGTCCGAAAAAATAGGAAAACGAAAGAAAAAGAAGACTACGAAGGAGGCTAGTGTTGACTTTGTATACATATCTATTATTTATACATATAGAAAATAGCTTTTGTATATGTGAGCTTGTCAGTTAGCTTAACCTAAATACGAGCTCTTTCAAAAAATACTCCACGAGCCATGTACATCCGTTTATATATTGAGCCTATGTACCTATGTACATATACACAGGTTAAACTGTTCCGCGCGGATACATAAATGAAAAGTATTTTCTCAGTGAATTCACAGATGCATATTTTTTCAACGTTCTGCGCCTCCTCCTCTTCAATAAACACCAAGACAACAAGTCTCCACAATTTGATATAACGACTGCTCGACGCTTCTTACCATAATTCACAATAAGAAATGACTTGTCGTACGTGGCAAATCTTTTCCAGTACTCGTTATCCATTATTAGAGTTTCAAGAGGCAAAATGTAGCGAGTGCTCGTAATATCAAATCTCATTGCTCGTGTGCTTGTGTTGGTTCGAGCGAATAGAACGATTTCTTAAAGATCCAGATAAATTTTATTACCAATGAAAAATGAATGACTATGCTTACACGTAATGTTTTACTATTTTGTAACTGTTATAATGCATACGGACACATTTGACATTTATATTTCTCAAGTTAAACGAATAATCCTTATAAAAATTATTAAGAGGCATTCTAATATACTGTGACGTTTTTTCATTTAACAATATGACTTATAATTGCATATTATTAGTATAAATCATCAGGAGATAGTTTATCACATTATCGAAGTACTGAGAAATGTGTGCGATTTGATAATGAAAAACCAATTTTGAAGAATGTGTAATGCGATCTTACATCTTGGAAGCAAATCTTGAGGATAATTTATATGTGTGCGATATTTGTAAAAATATTAATGAATTCTCAAGTGATTTATACAAGTCACAGATTATCAGTAAAATGCATTTTCTTGCATTTAAAAATATTTCAGCCTTCCTTGTTCAAGTTTCATTTAAATTATCTCACTGCAAACGTTTACGCAAAGAATGCACCCACCACAAATTTCAATAATTGCAAATGAAAATTTGCAACGTGCAATGATTACTTGTGCGAGCGAGAAATATTGTTTAAATCGTGGAAAATTAGATTCTGAGAAGAGAGAAAAGAAACGACTCACTTTAAAAAATATTCGAGCACTTTTTGTTGAAAACACGAAACGTCACGTCACATCACTTTTCTTGAATTTCGGCCATACTTCACGAGCGCTAAATATAAAAGAAACATTTATTTTAAAAGGGCGAAGAAAGTTAAACCGGTAAAAAAATAAAAATCTGTAAGATGAGTAGTGAGAGAAATAAATTGTAGAGATATAATCGCTCGTGTTCGTGTTTGAGAAGAAAGAGATGGGAAAGCTATGAGTTTACGAAAAATTCTTTAGAATGTAAAAGACAGAAGAGAGATAATATCATCATGACGTGTAAACTTTACGATAGAAAGATAAAGCGGTTTTTAAAAACTTTTTATAATACTCTGTCCACCTTAATTTACATAAATTATGAGGATAGAAATGAAATATAGAAAGAAGTTTTTTAGTATATTTGAGTATATTTGAGAAATAAATAGAAGATAGGATGGTACAATTTATTCATTGTTCGGACGAGAAGTCTTTCGAAGAATAAAGAAAGTAACGAAAAATAGACTTCAGATAAATAAATGAATAGTAAACATTTCGTATGAATAGCCCTTATACCCGTGTAAATAATAACAAGTAACTTTTTTTTCAAGAATAATACACATAAGAACATTAATATTTCATTCAATGGCTAGTGATTGTGCTACATTTGTCAATAGTGATGGACGAATTCCAATATATAAGAAAGAAGTGTTACTTATCTCGTTGAAAATAAAAGTTCTGCTAATGGAATTATAAAATTATAATTATAATCATTATTATAATCGAAATTTCACAGAATATGCGAAGAGACATTAAATCAAGTAAAAAAAAAATCACATAGACAATACGATATTAAGAAAAGAATTGAAAAAAAGAACAAGAAAAAAAAAGAAAAAGGGAACGAATGTAGGGGCAACTACAAGAAGATCCCAAAGATACGAAAGTGGAAGGAAACAAGGTGGGGATAAAATAAGATGATACCATCGTAAGTAGCATAACACTCGTGAAGTACAAGAAAGATGGAGACAAGCATACTGTCAAAAATCTTTTAGAAAGAGATGGATACTGAGTGGCACGAGAGGGGTGTGAGCCTGGAGAATGAAAGATAGATACGTGTGTGTGTGTGAGAGAGAGAGGGTGAGTGGGAGGGTGGGTTGAAAGAGAAAGAGTGAGCGAAAGAGTCTGTGCTGAACCTGAGACGTTGAATGGACGAATGAGGAGGAGCGTAAGCGTAAGAGCAAGAGAGAGAGAGAGAGAGAACGCTAAAGGGGAGAGGGAAAATCGGACACACTGTACCCCCATACGCATACACACGGATACGTTCTCTCTCCCTCTTTTTTTCTTTCTCATTCTCTTTATATAGCTCTCTCTCCTTGTCTTGCATTCGGATCGGTTGAAGAACGAAATTAGAGGCAGAGCGGGAGGCGCCCGCGGCGCCCAAGTAGAAAGAGTCAAGAAGGAGACGGACACGAATATACGTAGACACGCAGCTACATTTATATATACGCGTGCCTAGGCGCTTGCATTAAGCGCACGCATACAGAGTCGAATAGAGACAGATAGATAGACAGACGGATAGACAGATAGTTGGAGAGATAGTTAGAGAGATAGTTAGAGTGGGTGTGTGGGTGTGGGTGTGTGTGGGTGTGTGTGTGTTTGTGCAAACACGGGCGCGCACGCATACGTACGTAGATCGGTTGAGCAGGAGAAGAGCGAAGGAGGCGTCGGTCGCAGGCCGTGTAACCCCGAGATCTTGGCGCAGCGCCGCGTGCAGCGCGAATGTTGTAGCGCGCCGCGGCTCCGTAGACGCTTTGGCCGTTGGGTTTTGCGCCTCCCTCCTGCCCTCCCCGCACCACCACGAAAAAGGAGAATATACAGAGGCGCGCGAACGCGCGCGCGCGCGCATTTACTCCGTAAATTCGCGCGAGAAACTAAACAGCGAGCGAAAAATGCCGCCGGAGAGAGCGGGAGAGAGGGAGGGTGGCGGGCGGGTGGATGAGAGAGAATGGGAGAGCGTGGGCGAGATCGTGGGTAAGGGCGACGGCTTGGAGGAGTGTGGTGAGGAGGGAGAGGGACGAAGTGGGCAGGTGTCGGGGCGGTACACTTGCTGTGTTGTGTCCGATACCTATGGCGGGGAATACTTGTTGTTGAGATGCCGCCGCCGTCGCCGCCGCCGCCGCCGCCAGGGCCGCCACCGCCGCTACAACCGCCACCACCACCGCCACCACCACGGTCGCGCGAGGGGTAGCACCCACTGGGCCGGAGGAGTGGGGGACCGTTGCCTACACCCCCGCCAAGCGTGGCTGGTGGAAAATAGCGGGTGGGGGCGGACGTCGCCGGGGGAACGGCCTTGCGCCGATGCAGTAGTGAGCGGCCGCTCGAGTCAGACGGACACGAGGGACTCACATTATCGAGACCTGATGCCGACTCTTCTAGGTTCAGTACCAGTTCTCCGTTCCTCAATAATCGTCGGGCTTTCACGTTTGCCAAGTGGATTATTTTCGCGCGAGGGCTTGCATGGCAGTGACTTTTAGACTTGGATTTCTTAGCCGATTGACTGGGGGTTGACTGAAGGGAGAGGCGCCGCTTGAAATTCTTGTCCACGTTATATTGGCATCGACAACATCACGGCTTCGAGCATCCTCTTGAGGCACTCGCCAGTCATTTGTCCGCACGATCTATTAGATGCGAAACCTCGCCTCACTCGACAATCCCATTTCTTAATACGTACTTGTTTGAGTTTCATTTAATCGTCGTGTCGGCGGCAATGCACAAGCATTAATACTATTCGACGAGTAACTTTGAGTAACTCGAGAAGTAAGTAAATTAAACAAAACACTTTTCCAAACTAATAAATTACACTCGTTTATGCATTTATGCATTGTATACGTTAATCGATGTGATTACGTATTTGACGGAGGCCAGAGAATCTCTGTGAAACTTTGTATATTTTCATGGCCTTTATCAGCTCGTACAAAAGCGAGAAAAAAAAGAAATAGAAATTAATGAATAAATAAACATGTCCCCTCGTAGTGCTCAGTTAGCAATTGCTTATCACGTAATTGTGCTTGCGAAGCAATAAGGGACAAGACATCGGACGAGCACTTTCGCGTGTCTTCAATTGCAATTATGAAATTGAAATTACGAAATTGAAATATCGCTTCGCCTATTCGCCTCAGCCAGTCATTAAAGATTCATCTGTGGCAAGTACGCGCGGAGAGCCTTAAAAATTCGCTTGAGAATTGAATTTTGGGAGGCGTAGTGGATGCTAGAGTTGACAGGTAAATTTACAAGCAATTGCGGACAGCTGTCATTTAGCCCGAATTGGATTTCACTTCGACTCGGCCGACGACGATGCGCGAGAGAGCGAACGCTAAGCTGCAACGACAGATCGAGGATAAATCGAGGCTCGACATTAGCTGTTTGCGGCTAATTTGCTACTTTGGGGCTCGCGACCGCCTCATCTCGTCATAAAAAAGTAAATGTTTGTCGTGTTTGTCGGGAGGCTGGGAGCATGTGATCGGGAGCGCCCAGCCACGGAGAGAGCGAGTCGATTGCTCGGAGAAGGGCAAAGGGCCTGCAATAATCGCGCACTTGTCAAGTAAAATCCTTACCTATAAGGGCCGAGTGAGCTCGTCGAGGCCGCTCCTCCTCCTCCTCCTTCCCCGGACCCCGCTACTCTCCTACTCCACCAGGGCTCCGTCCACTGGCCAGTGTACTTGCACTCGCGCACTCCGCGTTACGAAAGAAGACGGCGCTCGTGTGGAGGCCGGAGACGCGGCTTGTTTTCCTCTCGGCGGGTGGCCCGTTAAAGACAACAATGCAATATTTAAGCGTATACAATGGCATGCAGCACCGGGTTGAACGCGCTCAGTTGCGCGCGCACTCGATGCCCTGCGGGGGTAGTTGCTGTAGCAGCAGCAGCGGTGGCGGCGGCGGCGGCGGCGGTGGCGGCGGCGGCCGCGGCGGCGGTGGCAGATAAGGAGAGGAGGATGAAAGGGGCCGAGGGAGCGAGACGGCATCACGCCACTTCCCCTTGTGTGCCGTTGCTGCTAAGCCTTTCACCCTCATTCGCTCGCTCGCTCGCTCCTCCGCTCCTGCAGTCGCTGTTTTGTTGCACTTATTGTGGGCCGCCGTGGAGCAGCGGTGGAGCGAGCGTGGAGCGACCGTGGAGTGGCGGTGGAGTGGCCGTGGAGGAGCCGTGGAGCAGCCGTGGAGCGGCCGTGGAACTCCTTGTAAAACTCCTTGTTTAACTATTTCTTTCGCCAATGCTGCTTCTGAATTAATAATGCTAATGACTGCTGCTCTATCCTCGCTTTTTAGCCTTAGTTTGATCGATTCCTTGTCCGCTCAATGCCTCTCTCTCTCTCTCTCTCTCTTTGCTTGAAAATTCATTTGGAATGACTAATGCAAGCAACGGATATCTTCTATCTCTCTAGACGCTCACCAGCTGTGGCTGGATGTGTGTGTGTGTGTGTGTGTGTGTGTGTGTGTGTTAGGTTTGGCGAACTAATACGGGGACGTAATTGTCGACGCGAGCGCTTCCGAGGGGCAAGCAAATAATTCTTGCGAGAATGCGAATGCTTTTACCATATTTTTCTATTTAACGTAGCTGCCTTCTCCCAATAACTATCATTGGCTATTTATTACACGCTCTTACGAGGCAGAATGACGAGTCGTTGAAACGCAATTTACCGACCGACTTTGAATAAATTCGACTTAGTTTTAGGCTTCGTCGCTAACTTTAAACGTAATTTAATATCGTGCCAATTATTTGCCTGGATTCGAGCATTAGACTTTAAGGTTAAGTAAAGCATAACTTCATTCATCGCGCAATTTCAGTGCATAGTTGCTCAGAAAAGACAAAAACAAAAAGAAAGCAAAAAAAAACGGAGTCAATAGTTTTTTTATGAATAATTTATGAAAACGGATATCTCAATCAATACTTTGGACGGAATGGTTTAGTAATTTCAACGTGTTTAAACTGATTATCGGATGCTCATGACCTACGCTCGAATTTCTGATAAAATCGAATCTCCAGCTTTCTTCTTCCCAAGCACAATTACATAACAATTTCATTAGCCAAACTACGCGACAACTAATGATTTCTTCATTCAAAACACTAGAAAATCTATTCCATTCCTCACTTACTTACTTACTTCCTTTATTCCCAAACATACTGTCTTTCTGTTTAATACTATTAAATCCTCCGCCCATAAACAAGACAATATTACTTACACTCCATATGCTATCGGCCTACGAGCGATAATAATTCTCCACCATAAACACATCATATCAGCAGCGCAATGGCCATCTCAGAATTCTTGGCCGACATGACAATCAAAGAGCGAACGAGCCTCTGCTCATCCTAACCTACCAAAATTCCAACCCAACAATACTTTTCCCTTATGTCCCTCATATGTCCCGACTACTCCCAACAAAAAACTCCATCGCCACACTTCCTATTAGCAGCATCCATTAATCAACGCCTCGGTATCGTCTGCGCGAAATTTCCGCATCTCCAGGTGAATCCGCATGCGCCACCTTTCCTCCTCCGGGCCACGGGCACGAAGTTGGTCCCCCGGTGCAACGGAGAACCGCAATACAGACGACTATGTGTATACGTGGGAGGGCGGTTTATGGGTTGGCTGGCACCGGGAGTGGGGAGATCGGCGTCAGCGGAGGCGCAACGCCCCCTCGTCCACCACCTCCACCTCCTCCTCCTTCACCACCTCCTCCACCTCCTCCACCTTCGCCACCACCTCCTCCACCACATCCTCCACCACCTCCTCCTCCTCCACCTCCTCCTCCTCCTCGTCCTCCTCCTCCATCTCCTCCTCGTCCTTTCCTCCTCCTCTGTACGGCGATAGTTCAGCCAAGGACGTAGGAGAGGAAGAAACAGGACAGCTGCTGCTTTTTCTTCCTCGGCTTTTTCCATCGGGCTCTCTTTTCCTCCTTATATGATATTCTTTTTTGTCCTCGGCTGAACCCGTCAGGTTGCCTGGCCATTGGACGGAACGGTAAATATTGCGAGAATGGCAGAAAAATGTGGAAGCCTTGGAAATTACTGATTAATCTTGCATTTGTGTACGTGCCATCTCTGTGCACGTAATCTCACGTTCATGTAATGACTATTTATTTATGTGTTTGGATATGATCGATTGTACGCCGTCGAGTGTAGGGACACAGATTGAATAAATTTAATAATTTCACTCGAGAGCTTTCTTTAATTGTACCGTATTGCCTTGTATTGTTATTATTGTCGTCGAATGTTATTGCGGCATCGTGTGTGTGTGTGTGTGTGCGTTGTGCTCGGACGAATGATTTGTTTATATCGAAAGTTTTGACATGTTGTGCAAACGATGTGGGCTTTTAAACTAAGACGAATATTATTACAAATTGACAAAGTGTTGGCTCATTCCGCCAATTGACTGTTTCCTCGGCCGATCCACCACCTGTCAACTCAAATTCAGTCCAACGTGATATTTTTATCGTCTTTCGAATCAGTTGTAAGAATTTCGAAAGCAGGAGGATTCAATGTCACATTCTCCTCGTACTCGATACCGCGGGCAAAGATAACATTTATGTTACTTTCGGGATGAACTGCGTTATCTTTTTCCGTGTTATCAACACTCCTCCCATCTATTTCCTATTTCTTTTTGCTTGTCACTAGCAAATCGCAAGTATGGAAGTTTGTTACTTTTATCGTTCCTTCTTTCTCCCTTCTCTGTAATGCTTCGTGTGTTCATCTTTTGTCTAAGTAGATTAGTCTCGCCAGTGTGAAATATCGTTGCAACTAGAAGCACAATAAGCGTAACAGTGCTCACGTGAAATTGCCGGCCCTAATAATAATAATAATAATAATAATAATCCTCTTTTGCTGAAATAATGCCTTCCTAGCAGTCACTAATAATGACAAGAGATTCGGCCTCTGGCGTCGATAATTTAAAGCTTGGATTTTATGGGACGAGTAAATAGAATTGCCTAAGAATAGCCTTAATAAAACATTTCGGAACAAATAAATCGATGCATGAAGTTGAGATGGCCGAAGGGAAATCATATATTTTAACATATTAAAATGTGCCTCGTTCTTCTTACGTGGCACAACTAAAATATATCAGTTGGAGCTGAATTATGCAGGCTGAATTATGCCTACATTCAATTTCTCCTTACACATTGCACATTCAGAATAGAAAATCATCAATATCCTGAGCTCTGCACATAGTTTATAAAAATAGAACAAGTATCGTGATCGTAACAAACGTTCCTCCAAACGAATATAAAGAAATATATAGATACAAATATATAAAGACCCGCACTCCATCAAATTGAACACTTTGCTCTGGAGTTTACGAGCCATTTTATGTAAATATAACCAAAAACCGGCGATGCTCCAAATTTTTTTACAGTATTAATGTAAATTTCATTAAAGAGAAAAATCACTTTTAACCTCATTTTAAGGCCGCGTTATATCTGCACATTTAATTGATGGCTCATTTAATTAAACAAGTGAATTGATTCGAGTGAAGGTACACAAAGGTATATAATGTAAAATTTAAATCAAGCCTAATAATTAAATTTTAATTCTCTTTAAATAAACAGTATTTATAACCGTAAGCTTTTAAACCTAAATTACTTTAAAGATTATAGCGATGGCTCTCATGCCAACTCATAACCAAGTAATGTCCAATGTATTGGTAAATTTCTTCGATAATTATACAAAATATGAGTTTATTAAGTTTATGTAAATATGAATTGATATTTCTGGCGGCTAAAGTTTCAATCCAGTCAGACAGAATAGCCATCGTGAATATCTGAAAAATTGCAAACCACAACGGCCCTCTGCATTAACAACAACAATATAAATAAATTAATGTTGCATAGTGTTGTTCATTATTAGTTGAGGCTCATTTGACATTACGTGGATAGCAAAGTGAGCTAAAACAATCGATGTAACGGTATTGAGCTGAGGATTGTACATTACGACGAGTGCACAGCTATACAGTGTCGCTCAATTTTTATATAATAAATTTATATAATTGCTACGAATGGTATGGCAAAAGGTATTATAAGGTTCAATGACAAATGTATATACAAAGTATGAAAAAAATTCTCCTTACTGAGCTGCATATGTAATTGTGGCGTGCACGGGAATAATCAAAACATGGTTTACCTGAAACATAAAGGCACATAAAAGTTTAACGCAGACGTTACAATTATACATAAAATTAATGAGTTCAATGCAAAGCACATTTTATTATTTATTCACGGGCATCAATCGGTGCATTTATAAGATTCAAATGACTGCAATTATCCAGGCAGCGACGTATCGATCTATTCTTACAAACATTACCGTAATATCAACTATTCTCACCCAATAGATTTTTGTAACCTCATCCCCCCCTCTTTACAATGAAAATAAATATCCTTCTCATATCTTCTTCATAACCCCCAATGATATATGTATATATATATCCGAAAATAATATAATGCCTCAGCAGTAAGTTCAAATAGTATTCAAATGAAATCATTGTTACAGATAAAACGAACATTTGCCATTCGATTTTAGTTACTATGGGATTTATTGCCGCAGCTAAAATTTAGATCGTGTTTCCTTGTAAAGACTTTAAAATTCAAGCTAATGAACCAAAGACTCGACTTCTCTACATTGTTTCTCCGAGCCTTGATCTCATCTTCTTTTCCTAATCAAATGAAGCCATCAAGTCGTCCGCTTAATTATTTAAAGCCGAGCCTATGCATTGCAAAGAAGGAAAATTCATCATTAGCTCGTGGCTAGCTACTTAAGGCAAATATCTTGCATATTGAATAGATTTTTATTTCTGAAATACATGCTTCAACTATTGAAGAATTACTATTACTTTAGCTTAATATTCGAGCATACACGTCAATGTTTTATGTACGTGAAGTAGACGAGGATGGTTGAGCGCGTGGCGGGGGTGGTGGGGGGCGGTGGAGTGGGGTGGGGGGAGCAGCTTCGATGGGACGGCTCTTTTCGTTATTATATATATCTCTGTCTTTTATGCTCATTCTTTCTATCTATTTCTCTCTCTCTCTCTCTCTCTCTTTCTCTCTCTCTCTCTTGGTCTTGCGTTTCTCCTAGCTTGCTCGGCCGTCCGAGGAGCTCGAGAAATATTGGCTCGCGTGACGGTTATTTAGATTGACTTGGAAAAGCAGCGGCTGAGTTGTCTCAAGGGTTAATGGTGGGAGGCGCTACTTGGAATAGCCACATTTCTTATTGCATCAAAAGTATGAGAACTGCCGTTGGGATTGTATCCACTGATAAAGAGTGACACATCCGACACGTCTCTCTTAGTCGAAGATAAAAATTAACAATAATATTGATTTTCCGGCATTGCGTAATTTGCATTTTGATGCTGGGGCTCGGTATTCACAGTCGGCACAACCAAATGAAATGACGTAATGCGAATCCCTTCGACAATTTGGTGCGAATACAGTTGGCAGCTGTCGTAGGCAATTAACAATTAATAAATGTATTACTTGGTCATTACCTCGCGCATCTACAAGTCACGGCAATGCCCGCAACCGCGCAATAAAAATTAAAAATCCATCCCATCACCCATTCAACTGCATATATGCCTTGCATATATTACCAATAAAACTTTAATTCAAGCAAGCAGCGTTATATTACTGGCGAGACCACCAATCACGGCATCTGAAAATCTCAATATGCACGGGAGGATAACCGAGGGGCGCCTAAGCACAACTTAATCAAAAGTGCGAGGAAAATTGCGTAAGGCATTGGGTAGGCTATAAGGCAACGACAGGACATTGGCCCTCGGCTCCACAGAGCGAGGAAACTTGGCAAAGCGAGAAAAGCTGGCAGTGCAAGCGGAGCAGCACGAAGATCCGAGATAAAAAGTAGCCGGAATAGGAGTAAGTAAGAAGTGCGGCGTGGAAAAAGGAGGAATAAGGAAAAGGTGTGTGGGCCGCGTGAGTTGGCGAGTCGGTAGGAAAGGTGCCGGCGAACGAGGCGAGAGGAGACGCAAATCTGAGGTAGGCGAGGCATCCTGCCTCCCCCCACCCCCCCACCACCCCCGGTGTCCCTCGTCCTTTCCGTTTTCGTCCGGCCGCCATGTATACCTCCGTACACGCCGCGGGTGCTCCTCGGCCGTGAGCGCGCGCATCGTCTCAATACATACCTATGTACGCCGGGAAAGCGTTGAGTGGGTGGGCAGGCGGGGAGGCAAAAGGGGTGAAATAAAACGGAGGAGGGGAGTGCGCGTGTCAGGAAAATGGGGGTGGCGACTAGCGGCGGCGGGCGCAAGGTAGGCGGCTACATCGGCCAATAAGGACGCACCCCGACACAGAGACATTTCCGAATGCTGCCCAATAACAAACGTCTTTTGTTGTTCACCTCTCTCCCCCCCCTTCTCCGACTGCTGCTGCTGCTGCTGCTGCTGCTGATGATGCTGCTACTGCTACTGCTGATAATGCTGATACTGCTGCTGCTGCTGCTGCTCCTCTTCTCCTTCAGCTTCCCTCTCTCCCACGCCGCTATCTTTATTCCTCTTTGTTTCCTCCGCAATATTTTCTTCTCTTCTCTTAAAGAGTATTGTGGGAGGTGGCGATGTCCCTACTACGCATGCACTTTTGCCTGTGTGTCGCTGCCACTGTGATATGCTGCACAGCTACGTCATACATTACACGCAAGAGCTTGGTACCAGAGGATTTTCCTGGTCATCCAGCATTTTTCATATTTATTCATTTGGTGCAATTTATGAGTAGCTTGAATGAAGATTTTCATTCTCTATAATTGCACGTCCACAACTATTATATCTGTCATTTTAATAATAAATTATTATTTGCGCATTCTAGAAACACAAGCAGTAGGTTGAATAATTAATACATTTCTTATTATATTTTCCAATCTACATTGTCCCTCGCCTTAAAAGTATATATAAATATATCAATCTACAACATTATTATTGGCTACCTGTATTTTATTCAATTTTCTTTTCTTTTTTCTTCAAGCGAGTTGAATATAATAAGAAGCGCAATAATCACGATGATGACGACAAATGAAAAAATTGTAAAATCTGTAATCATTTTTATATTTCGGAATTTCGAATTGAATAAAATTTTTGATTTCTTAATCTATATAAAAGTCCATAAGCCCTGGAAATGGTCGGGAATTAAAAATATGCCATAAACTAAGGCCGGTTAAAAATTATTTCAATATAAGTTAAATGGCATTATGAAGATTATTTTCACAAACTTTTCATAAAATAATAAATAAATTCCTTAGATATTGTTGGATATATGAAGAGTAGTAATCTAGATAATCCGATGAATTATGAAAATAACAAGAGTAAATGGAAATAAATATTTAATCCAATGAAAAGTTCTTTTGTTAAAGAATGTCTTTTATATTTTTAACCAAACTACGTTTCTCCTCTATTTACAAAACAAAAAGTCCAAGCTATTCTATTTAATGTGTTAGTAGTTAAGAAAAACACAACGGAACAGAGAAATATATATATATATATATGTATATATATAAAGAGGGAGGGAGAGGGAGAAACAAAAAGACTGACAGGCAAAATAAAGCTCTCTTATCTTCTCGTAGAGTAGGAACGGATAAATATTCATTGACGTCCTCATCAGGACTTTTATGACTTTCAAGGATGGACGGAAGGAAAAAAGGATGAGGCAGTATCAGGTCAGAGGGGAGGTGGCTGAAGCGCCTCTTCTCCGTGCATTTTTCCTCCTCTGTTTCGCTCACTGCGTCCCACAAACTCCACCTCCACCTCCCCCCCCCCAAATCTTTTGCCCTCTTTACGCGTAGTTTTCCACTTTCCCGTACTTTCTTGAGCTCTCGTTGTTGCTCTTCTATGAGCGAATTGCACTTTGCATTGAGAAAACTGCGCGACAGCGTTGTGTGGACATTGAAAAGGATCACTTCTCGTTAAAGATCTATTAAAGATCTATGAAAAATCATTGCGGTGATATGGTATACAAGTATGATTTTTCACTGCGAGTGAAAGATGTCTCATGCAGTCGGGGTTTTTTTTCTCTCTTTTTTTTTCTTATCAGAAATCATGAGCTGACTATTTATCAACAAAATATTTGTAAAATATAAATGAAAATGATAATCACAACAATCAGATGAACTGTACTTATTAAAGTCTTATATCGTTAAGTAAATGTAAAAATAGCCATAACCTATATTATCAATCGAATCATGATCGAATTTTTAATCGATTAAATTAATTATCAGCGTTTGCTTTGTGACTCAATTATTTAATTGATTTTTATTAAATCAATAGCATAAAGTATTATAATTCTCGTTTGTGCGTTATATACAAAAATGTTGGGTAAATATTCCTTTTGAGTGGCTCGAATTGACTACTTGATAATAAATTCATTTCAATTAACAGAAACTCGGTCTAATGAAAAATATAATATTGCTACGAGTTTAAAAATTCAATTTCTCCTTTGTCGTGGCGTAATTATAGATTTTCTTTGAGGTGAAACAAATGCAGACGAAGCAAACTTATTGTCAAATGTAATGTGATTTTAACATCTAACCGTATTAAAGTAAATAATTCTAATTTCTCAATAATTTCTCGAAAAACTGGAGCATTTAAGGAAATCTCATGCCCCAGACCATCGCATCGATATCAGTAATCAATAAATTAATTACCATTTACGTTAATTACATTAATGTTGCGTGCGATATTTTTTGCACACTTTATAATAAATTCACAGTATAATCATGTATGGAAAAAAAAAAAACTCATTAAGGAAAACATTAATAATGCCTATTTAGTAACTTTAATGCTTCTTACGTATACTCGAGGCTTTCAATATTTTAAGGGGAATTAAATGTAATGTAATTATCATTTATCGAAATTGTCGAGCTTCGAGTATAGGCCACACATCAATTGAACATCTGCTATATTCAATGTGATAAATTAATACAGTCGATATTTTTTTTTTCCTTTTTTTTTCTTTTCTCGTGATTACATATGTGTTGTACTTGATTATTATTTTATTATTGATTAAAATTTTTATATTTCAACGATACGAGTGGCACTTAAGATTAATACTAAATATTAATACAATAGTTTGTAAATAAAAGAATAAAAATGTATTACAAAGAATATGTATTACATTGGCACGTATATAATTAGTACACACACACACGCACGCACACACGCACATATATACACATATATGTACATCAGTATATTTATCAGTGTTTGATTAGCTTGGTACGATAACGGATTTTTATATTACTTTATTGTATATATCATTTATAAACATAAAAGCATAATTCTGTGTTCGAAAGTTTTTTATCTTTGAATAAAAATCAGTATTTACATTATCTTCACAAATATTGAATGATATAACTTTTTTCAATGATTTCATTTGAAGTATTACCCACATTTTACCATCCTGTAAGCTTGATAAATATCAAATTTATAAATTAATCATTTTGCCATAATGGGAGCCTTGTAAATATATAAATTTATAAACGCTAAATGAAGCAAAAATTTCAAGCACTCAAATTTTAATCTTTTTCTCATATACAAACTTGATTCTCTCCATCTTCTCGTGCGAACATACACTTGTTGTTGTATAATTTTTATTTAAATCCATCATATGTCAAGTGTAAAAAATATATAATCAATGGGTTCTTAAACAAACATTTAGGAGGAAATTGCCACTATTCATTAGTATTCCCGCACTTGGATCATTATTTGCGAGAAAAATCTAACTATTTCCAAATACTTGTAGCAGGTCGAAATGCTTCATTCGTTCCTTTCAATAATCGAGTCGAATACTAGAGCGAGCGAATCGAGAGGGATTAAGAAACAAGGAGAAAGTTAATGGGAAGGTTAGGAGGCAGGACAAGATAAAGCAACGCCAAGATGTAGAGCTGATGAAACTTTGGCCTCGCGCGAAACAAGAGGAGTGTAAGAATAGGCAAAGAGCGGTATAAGAGAGTGGAGGGGAGGGAGAAGTCGCGAGGCGTCAAAGGCCCAAGACAAAAGTAGAAAAAGGCAGAGTGTCGCGCGGCGGGGCAAAATTGAAATTTCTACGCTCGAGCGGCGACGCGCCAACTCATAAAAAGTTTAAACGTTTCACTCTGTCGAGTGTTGCTGCTGCTGCTGCTGCTGCTCCTCCTCCTCTCCCTCTCCCTCTCCTCTTGCTTTCCAATATAAACTCTCTGGGAGCTCCTCCTCGTGCCCCGACGATTGACTCCGCAAAAGAGTCTCTCACCCTTACCGCTTTGCCCGTATATAAAGTCTCGGTGCTGGATGTCGAGTCCAGATCGGGGAAAAGTTTTCTGTTTCCATAGACAAGATGCCTTCATTTTTCCAATACATAAGTGATATTATCCCCTTAATAGCCGCTATTATTTTCTTCTAAGAAATTGTTAATCTCATTGGGTGTTATGGCATATAGAGAGAGAGAGTGTGGAAGGAGTGTATTATAATGTCTGTGGTAGCTAATGGAATACGCAAGCGGATAAATTATTTCAATTATTTGGTTGGAAATGTGGTAAATTCGTGGACAATTATGAAGAAAAAAAAAATTCTTTCAATTTTAATAAAGCATCGATTGCTTTTATATAAAGTATTTATAATTTCATTGTGGCTGCTAAAGTACACACACTATTATTTACGAGGACAATGTGTTTGCGCAAAGTTTTAGCTTGATTTGTAAATTTCAAAAAACTATACAATAAACACATTTTTGGCCATTTTATAAGTAATAAGAGTGCTTGCGATATTAGTTTGCCTTGCCACTGATAATATTAACAATAACAGAACGTTCATTTGGAATGAAATTTATTTTATCGAGAATTTGAACTTTAAAAATCCATTACGTACAACGTGTTGTATTTTAATTACTAGCTTTCCCAATGCAAATAATACACGTAACTGTTCAAAATAAATGCAATACAATGTAGTAATTAATAAATAAAAATAATTAGTAAATAAAAATAATTAGTAAATAAAAATTAGGTACTATTGGTATAACCGAAAAACAAACTCCAAAGTGAGAGGAATTTTATTTTTAACGGAGAGGACTGTTTATTGGGAAAAAGGTTATGCTTCGATTATTCGATCGATATTTTCTCGGCCAATAAAGACTTTCAGCCGAGAATTAGGCAATAATCCGTTTTATCTTAAATGATCGCCGGCGCGTCAAGATAAATTTACACTTGATTCAAATTCTAAACTTTTTAGGAGCTCGTAAAAGGTTATCAGATATCCGCATTAGTCGTTAAAGGTGAATTTTTTCAATTATTTTTTCCCATATTTTCGTATGAAAAATTGCTTCACACTTAATTAATCGATAGTTTACGAGAGCGAGGCTAGATTTTTAAAAAGATAAGACTTAAAAATTCAACGCCCATTGTATCTCTTCGTCTCGTATTACATCGCCTATTATTCATATAATTTATGTGTTATTCAAGCTCTCGTAGGATATCATATTTTTGAGATGTTTTAATGTATTTATGCTCCAGCTTGACTCTTAACGCTGATCAAATAGCGATAATCTGTCGGTGCTAGCGCGATCGTCGAGATATTAAATAATAATGATTTTTTGACAATGAGTGTGAATTACATTTGCCACCAAATGGTCGCAGTTTATCACCACCGACTTCGACTGCAAATATTATTCACACTATCCAACAATCTCAGAAATGATAAATCCTCGGACCCCAAGCCATCGCTTATCAATAACCTCGCAATTATGGATTCGAAATTTAAGAAAGCAAAACAACCAACAAAAATCCCGTCTATTTTGCGAGCACGCTCCATTTAACACTTCCGCATGCCAGATTTGTACATCTAGACGGAACTCGTAGTATTTCTTCCTCCTTCTTTTATTTCGCGGATGAACCCCCCGACAAAGATGCTTAAGCTCGGGGCGCAACTTTTTCCCCGTAAGAAATTAGGGGCTTACGTTGCTCCTTCAATGGCGTCCTCGCCGCTCGCTAAATCCGTGTGGGTGCGCGTGCGTGTGGGCAACTCGGGTAGTAGTAGTGTTGGATTATGGGAGGAAGGTTGTGTTATTCGATGGCCGCTTGATCCGGCGATATCAAACCGTTCTGGCGACGAGATCGCGCTTCTTCTCTCCTTCTCTCACTCGCTCGCCGCTTCTATTTCTTTTATATTGCGAGTACTTTGCGAGTGTCGTTACACTTGCTTTCACTGCTTCTCCAAGATATTACAGTATGTCGGAAACTTTTTTATTATTCAATATTGTTGTTGTTGTTGTTGACATTTTTCTTTTGAATCCCTTTACGTTACTTTGGCAATGTAATTGGTTTGATGATTTATTAAGGGATAATTACAATATCTTGACTACCTTATCAACCTTTCAAATTATTCTCTTATCTGTCATTCTTTTACATTCACGTACATTTTTCAAAACAGTTCAACAATTTCTTTCTCCACCATATTTCATTTTTAGTATTAAGTTTAATACTAAAGCTAATATATACGGCGATATTATTTTGAACTTTCATAAGCCCAAAAAGCAAACTTCAAACATATATATTAAATCAAACTTATTATTAACTGGCACCTCCCTACATATATATATATATATATATTTAAAAAATACCAAATCCAATATAAATTACGAACTTGAAAATATATTCACGCAGAAACTTATAATAATAATAAGTTTCATTTCCATTTCAATTTAATTCAGTTACTGGAACGTAATATATATATATATATATATATATATATATACAGGTATTTGTTTTCCAGTAACGGTTTGTTGTCTTTATTAAGCGATTCATAAATTTATGTTAAGTTTCAATTTTATAGATTCGAATCTTGACATTATTCATGCCTATAATTATAACATTTAATTGCAACTAACAATAAATATGATTAACAACATCCGAGATTATTAAGTACATATATGTACAATATTCTTGTTTTATTTCCGGCTACGTGTATGGTTTATGGTAATTTAAGCGATCTCTTAAATTCAATATTAATTAATAAATCAGAAAAATTTCTCATATTTATTTATCATTGCTCGTAAATTCTATTATGCGCAATCTGTCATCTCAATTTATCTACAATTATTTCAATTGCGTAATCTGCTTTATCAGTGAAACATGTAATACTGTGAAAATGCAACGATAATATACAATAATCCAGTACCCAAAGTGTGTGTATACAGGCTAATAATAAACCTGTTGCGTCGGTAGCATTATAGTGTGGCTGTAAGTACGTGATGATAGCATTATATGTCAACGTGTACATGGAGGAAAAGCGTTTCCGCCATAAAATTTTGTTCCTCGGTTATTGTAATTACACGTACGATAGACTCGGCTCACGAGTCGCCAGTATGTTTATTGTGTAATTGAAAAGTGAGATAAAAAAATAAATGGATTATAAATTGTATCGGTAAATTGAATGTTTTACATCTATGATGTATTATGTGGAAAAGACAAATTGAGAGGTTTAGAATAATTTCAAACTTAATTGCAAAATTCTGCCCTCCAAAAAATAATTATCATACCCTACTATTTTACAGCATTTATTTTGCTTTTCTTTTTCTTTTTTAAACTACTTACAACTGCAAATAGATAAATAATAGAGAGCTGTATTGATGAAACAATGAAACTTGATAATTAAATATTCGAAAAAAAAAAATACAATTTTTCTTTGATTTATTAAAAAATTAATAGAAAAATGAGGGTGTAATGCTTGTATTTAAAATCAAAGTTTTCATTTTAAGTTAATTTAAGACACGAGTACTTTCATAAATATATTCAAATATATATATATATATATATATATATATATATATTAATATTATTATTAATACAGGTATTACTGAAAATACACACAGCGAGTAATATTGATATTTATGCTGAACAAAAAACACAATGGTATTGAAAGATTTATTAAAGAGTTTGTAAACAATATTTGTTTAAGAAACTTATTTTAAGATAAATAGAATTTTTCAAAATAGATGCTACGATGCTTACAAATATACATTTTGTTAATAAGCGAGCTTGTACAGTGATCAAGGTGGAAAAGTTCGTTAAAGTAAAAATAAATGTTTAAACGGATTAAAAAATTAATCAATAATATAATTGGAAACTTTGACTTATCTGTATAATCTATATACTTGATTATTGAAAATATTGAAAAAGGTACTGAAGTTATTGAAATTCTTTAAAATTTAATTTCAACAAATAATAAGACTTATTAAGCAAATAATTGACTTTTTCTATTTTACGCAAAATTATATTAAGAATATATTTTCGCCCAATTAAGCTTGGTTATAGATATTAGGTAATTGGATAAAGTCATCTATATTAAGGAACAAATTGAAAGTAATATTTTTAGCAAAACAATTTAAGCGAATGAATTTATAATTAATCCGATCGTTGGGAAATAAATTATTTTTCCTTAATGTATTGCTTGATTAATTATTAATTTTTTTAAATTGCCGGTACAAATAAGTACGAATTATTAATCTGCTGATTTCGAGTTCCAATTAGACATAGGAATCATTAATATTAGGAGGAATGCATTAATTTGCTAATACTCGCGAGGAGTTTTTGCCTTTCTTTAATATAATAATACTGGATATCACCATAATAGCCATAAGTCCGGTACCCTAAAAAGAAAAAAAAAAAAAAAAATGCTAGTACGCAATTCCATCCGAAATTCTCGTATAAATCCTCGCAACCCTCAAAATTTCGAATGTGTGCATTACGGCGGCAGCAGCCCCCGAAACGTTTCCCGATAATTCCTTACTCGCGCGCCTCTATTTAATCTGAAAATAGCCCACGCAACCATCGTCGTCTCGGACGGAAAGAGACAACACGCAGAAAGAGAAAGGAAGAGAAAAAGACACACACACACGTATACACACACGCAAATATATATATCAATATGCATATATACGTGTGTATAGGCATGTGTATACGCGGGCTGTCGCGTGTGTGTGTTTAGAGAGAGGGAGAGCGAGAGAGAGAGAGAGGGAGAGAGTAGGTGAGACAATGATGGTAAGAGAATTCGCGGTAAGGACGCGCTGACTGGCTTGTTTGTCGATATGCTGATGTAATTATTATATTGCCCAAAGTCTGGCAGCGCCAACGTGTGTTTATAAGATTACTATATTTGTTTAATGTACCTTATTTTACGCTGGAGCGGTCTTTTTTTTTTTTTATTCCTTCACGGAACACTAGCCACAGCAGCTCAAATTAGCGAGCATTTTTAAGACTCGGAATCCTTGCGCTCCAGACTGAAAATTAAATTAGCCGACTTTGCTATTAATCTACTCCCTCGCCAACTCTATAAGATCCCGACATTTATCTATTTACTTCAATTCTCTCAAATTGCACGGAGCCCGGAGGCCGTAAATGCCCTTTTTCCAACCCAAGTCGCCACTGCAGCCGGTGAGACCACAAGCCAGCACGAGCAATATGAATCTGCGACAAGAATCCCGAGGCATAAGCGTGAGATTTATTTTTTCGATCGATCAACGAGGGCAAGACTGCACACGTCGATATCTCGCGCCCACGTCTGTGTCACGAGCCACGCAGGGCTGCTGCTTCGTTCTAAAAAGAGGCGAGCGAGTACTACGAGTCAATGGTTTAAGGGTGGTGATGGTGGTGGTGGTGGTGGTGGTGGTGGTGGTGGTGGTGGTGGTGGTAGTGGGGCCGGGAGTTGGAAGGAGTGGGTATGATTAGCATTACACTCTCTGAGCCTCGATGATCAATAGTGGAAACGCCTCTCTCTCTCTCTCTGCCTCACTCGTTGCCTCTCGTTTGCACTCTCTATCCCTTCATTCTCATTCTCTCGCTGTGTGTTACCCTTATCTCCCTACCCCTGCAGCAGCAGTAGCAGTAGCAGCAGCAGCAGCAGCAGCAGCAGCACC
>JAPYYT010001429.1:0-27193 GCA_030522565.1 Ceratosolen corneri | reverse complement strand
GTATATATGCGTGTGTGTATGTATATATTGGTCTGGCGGAAAAAGCTTTTTCCGGCGATCGAGGAAGGAACAGCTTCCGTTGCGTGCTGCTCGAGCTATATATAAGAGGCAGATACTCTCTTGTCCGGTCTCCTTCCTTTCGCCTTCCTCGTTCCTCGCCTCTCTTCCTTTTTCCCATTTGGCGTAATGAAAAACGGCGAGTTGCCGAGAAGAAGGCGAAGACATGCCCGCGGGGTGGCGGCGATTCCCCGCGATTCGTCGATCTCGCCTCGTCTCCGCACTCCCCCCCTCCCCCCTCGAACAGTAATATGGCAAGAGAGTCGAAAAGCAGGAAAGGAAAAAGGCAGAGACGCGGTACCAAATCAGAATGAAAGCTGTCCAGTGCGAGATCAAAGATGGATTTCTGTGTCTTGGCGGCGCGGAAGGAGTTGTGATAACTGTCACGATGTGTATACACGCAGGAAGTAAAAGGAATCTCCGCATGCGTCTGCGAGATGTCGGGATTCTTGACGAATGAAAAGAGTCGCACTCTCTCTCTCTCCGTCTGTTACTCTGTTTGCCCGCGGAGCGGTGATGAGAGGAGGCCTTCCACCAGTTTGCCTCCCTTCAAGGAATTTCTTTGTTAATAGCGCGGGATGCTTTAGCTGGATGACGAGGAAATATCCGCCGTAAGAAAAACCAGTGTACCGAATACATGTACGAGAATATATATTACTTTGTTTTTAATTCGACTGGAAATTTGCTATTTTTCGTAAGACTATATTCGTAAGACTACATAAGCTGCAATTCTTAATGCTGAGATTGTTTTATAGGGGGGGGGGGGGGAAGATGTTCTAGTCTTGCTTTGCAATTGTAATTATTTCATAGTCCTAGTGTGTACGATACGAGATTTCTGTATTTAATCATGCGTTTTACAAGTTTACGCCTCTCTAGTAATTAATAATTGCATTCTCGTTCGTGACGAGAAGCGGCTAATTGTCCATATAAATAGTAATATGACAAGGAAGAAACACTTGCTTCACCTGTTAAATAATGATGCCAAATCGCAGTCCCAGCAGGTTTCGCGCACACAGACATCGTCGCAAATAGCAAGCACAAAGCAGAATCTTATAAATAGATTACAATATACAATTACGCAATCACGAATGTTTTCTCACTGTGCAGTTTGCTTTTGTTAATGATTCTTCGAAAAATACTATAAATAAGTAACAAATGGCGGTCAAATGGAGGAGAACAGATAGCTTAAGGTCGATCAGGAGGATAAGAAATTTCAGGCGCATCTTCAACCTGCCAATGGCTACGTTACGAGTAAAGAAATCGATAAAATTATTAACTAATTGCAGCTAAGAGCGAATGATAATGGACGGGAGTAGGTTTTTTGTGCGTACGACGCCATGGTAATTTCATGATAAATTGCAAGTGATTTTATCAGGGAATCAGTTGTTGTTGCGAAACAATGTAAAAGGAAGATTCGAATGGCGCATAAAACTCATTACTTTGATTATCCAATCGCTCGATATGACTCGGATAAATTTATTATTACTTAAGAGTGTTTCCTCGCTAAACGAGATAGACGGGGCAGAGGGGGTGGGGGTGGGAGAGAAAAGGAAAAGAGGAAAAAGTGTAATAAGCGGGAGGTAAACACAATAGCAAAGATCGAATTCGAGATAGAACGCGCCAAAGAGTCGCGCCACTTTTTTCTCCGCCAAAGAAGTAATGAAATACCTCGCGGGCCAGACAAGGAGGAGCGCGCCTCTGAAAAATAGAGCAAAGCTTTCGACGACTCATCGAGGAGAAACACTGGCTCGCTTAGCCACCTTTCTCTCATAATTGAAAAGTTTCGCACGAGGCGACCTTGCCGATGCCCGCGCGCAATAAAAAAGTTTCGCGAGAACTAAAACGACAGTTGGCGGGGGAGAAAAAAAAGGAAAGCTCGCGGAGAAAGTCGGTGCCAGTGGCAATGAACTCGTCCGGCTAAAAGACTCAAGGTAAAGGTAACTTTATTAACGGGATCCTCTAAGTAGCGCCGCCATTCCCGTCACCCACGCCACCGACACAGCTGACCTTAATACCGAACATCTCCTTTAACTGCCTCCTTTAACTAATTTGCAATCAGCTTTCCGGCTCTACTAGCAGCAGCAGCTCGGCTACGTCTCGGGGGCAAAGGAAGGGAGCGCGAAGACGAGCAGACGAGCAAACGAGAGAGAGAGAAGACTGGCAGACAGGGCAACTAGACTAGCACTCGCCCCCCACCCGCCACCCTCCTCTCGCTACCCCAACACGTTGGCGCGCGCTCACTCTTTGTCCGTCTCTCTCTCTCTCTCTATCTCCCTCTATCTCTCTCCTCTTTGGCTTTCGCGATTGTACGGGCAGTTTCAACCATGACCCAGAACTCTTTAATTTACCCGCCCAGCTCCTACTCCAGCCTCGCCGCGATACTGCCTTATCCCCTTTAACTCATTAGACTCAATCAATTATACGGCGTACGCCCGGCCTTCTCTCCTCCCCGCGCTTCCCCCGCTCTCACCCCTGCCCCCCCGCCGCCACTTTTTCTCTCACTTTCTCTTTCGTCCTCCCCCGCGTACAGACGTTTTCCCCTCTATCTAGCACGGCGCCTAATACTCATCCCTCCCCACTACTTTGCTCTTTCGATTATTGCACTACGCAGGAGCTCGGCTCGTCACAATGGCCCACTGGTAATTGTACTCGGGTTCAATGACCTACGCCCTAATTTGCATAATGCCTCGAAAACGCCAATGACTTTACCGAGACGGCCGTTTTGGCGACTCATAATTTATGCGCGCGCGCGCGCATGCTCCTTCTATCGACCTCTCCTCGTTAAACCGCTCGTTACTCCGCGTCTAAATGGCGCGCGTAAATACCGCAGTTACGAGTGGCCCATTGAATTAAGGTTAGTCAATGTAAATCAGCTGCTCTCTGCCGTTAAGCCCTTTATCCACGTAAACACATCATCGGCTAATCCATTAGCCCATAGCTGCCCTACGCGACATTTTCTTCTCTCTCCCTCACTTCTCAATCATCAACTTGCACTGCAGCATCTTTGCACGCGTTGCATATGTTGCAGATGCGACGATTGCGGCGATTATTAATAATCGCTCCAATCCCAATAAACAAACGAAAAATTGCACGGCAATTAGTCAGCGTACAAGAAGTTATTATTGTTGTTGCCTCGCCGTTTCATAATAATGCATTACAGCCGAAGAGAATTACGTGAAGCTAAAAGTTACGCACTGAAGATTGGAGGCGAGTAGGTGAAAGAAAAATATTATCGATGTGGGTCTTGCGGTCGTAGAGGCTCGCCATTGTATCTCCCAGTGGCCATTATTATGTTAAGGAGAAGTAAGGGGAGGATGAAAGGAAGGCGCTCACTTAATCCGAAAAATAATAAAACTAAACTGATCTAAACCGATGTACGTCCTTGAGGTGGCAGGGAATTGGCATCGCGCATTAAAGACTTGCTTGAGCGCAAATTGACGAGTGCTCGTTGAAAAGCTGCGAATGGACAACAATAACATTACAGCGGGCAAAAATGCCAAAGTCGACAGCTTAAAAGCTCGGCAGGAGCCTCTGCGAAATGGAAATTTTGCACATTTCTCATAATTAAGAAGTTTGAAATTCGACGGGGCGGCCTCCCGAGCTCTCCCAATCTCTCGCTCCGAATGAAAATTCGCCGTCACGCACGGAAGATTCGAGTAAATAAGGATCGAATGCGCGCGTATGCAGGAGACGACGCGACGATGTAGGTGGGCGTGACGCACGATGGATGTAATGATGGCGCAAGCAGTTCGCATCGCGTGACATTAGGCAGAGTGCGGAGAGAGAGAGAGAGAGAGAGGTCGAAGCGAGAGGGAAGCCCCGGCAGATTCGCCACGAGGGTAGAATACGTTTAGCGTTAATTTGTTCGATAAAGGATTATTGATTTTTACTTAGGACTCGCTCGAAGGAGCAGACGGCTGGGGAGCAGCGTCGCGGGCAGTAAAAATAGAGAGAAATGGCGTGAAAGTACCAGGCATTAAGAAGGAGAGGCCCAAGATTCCTGGGGAAAATAAATATACACGTCTCGCGCAATGACATAAACGAATAATAATCCCGAGCACGGGAGGAGAATGGATGCTTTGGGAGGACTCTCGAAATAGTTTTGAGAGATAGGGCTACGAGGGAGAGGAAATAACAACATAAAATACAATGCGCACGTACACGGAATAATATTTCGACGAGCCGATGATGTTTTTTAGGTCTTTGGATTGGTGTTTTTTTTTTGAGGAGAAACAAGATTTTTAGAAGCTCTGCTGTACTTTGTTAGATGAAGGTTACGTTAAAGAATTCGAGTGCCGTAAATCACGGACTTTCGATAAATAATTATTTCCCCGTCTTTTATTATTAATAAATGTAGTGCAAATTTATCGAAGCCTTGCTTTACTTTGTCTCTATTTGACAACAAATTATATCCCACGTTGTTTTTCTTTTGCTTCCTCTAGCCAACAATCTATCTCTAAAGTCTACAAATTTATTAGTTTTAAGCTAAGCATAATATTCATAAGCACTAGCATATTTATATACTAAACGTACCTCATCTGAAAAGTTCGCTACCATAAATATAATCGTACGCACACGCACACACGCACACGCACACACGCACGTGTGTGGCAATGATAAAAAACATTCTTATAAAAAGAAAGATATTATATAACACGATGTTCAATGCAGCAAGTTTAACTTGTCAATTAATACTTCAAATGCAATTAAATGCAGAACAATAATTTGTAGGCTTGCAAATGATCGTATAATACCTAATTAGTTATGCAAAGTAGACATACAACATACTAGATTTAGTTGGATGTCACATTTAATATAAATTTCCATGACATGTTGGTCAATAAATATATGAACAAGTACAATAACTTTCAAGATATATACATATATATATATACATATATATATATATATAACATATATATATATATAACATATATGTATAACTTGTCATATACTTGAATGATTGGTACTCGTAATTTTGCACGAAAACTTGATACAATTTTATGAATTCGCAATCTACAAAATTTCAATTTTCGTTAATATTTAAAATTGATAGCCACTAATAATATTTGCTTTCATGAAAGTTCCATTTCCTAATTTATTAGCACTGCTATAGGAATAATAAACTTGTATTATCAGGCTCATTTAATGATACATGTACTTTTAAACAATATTCTTCAATAATATACATGTCATTTAAGTAATTGGAATTCTAATTTAATTAACGTTAAGTGTAAGTTTGAAAGAAATGCCAAGTGAAATATTGTCGATTATTTTTACATTTCAAACATCACACGTAGTATGCATACTAATGTTGCGTATAGTATAATATTCATCGAAATAAATAAAAATGAATAAAATGCCAAACTATTTATCAATATGCGAGATATTATGTAGTAGAATCTTGTAAATAAAGTTACGTAAGAGAATAAAATCGTAATTCGTGGAGAGGATTAAATATGCGTTGTATCCGTGTTTAAATATTTCCAACGTCCATTATACACAAAATATTATAAATTCCCTCGAAATCCATGAATTCATCGAATACATTGAAGATGTAGCCTAATCAAATAGGCGACACCTTTCGTGCTTAAGTAACAAATTATTATAATGGAATGGAACTTTATTCATATTGGGCAGGAAAAGTCTTGGAAATATATGTATTTATGGAATGTCGTTTAAACATTTTCATTCGCGATCCATAAATCATGCGCGCACATATAACGCATAAAGTCCACATTACGCAATTTGAATGCAGCTTTTGCGAGAAAAGGAATATGGAATATGAAGTTGTAAGAAAAAAAAGCTATTAAAGTTTGACAAGCGACAAGCATTGTGGCATTGTCGCCGGACACTTTTCACTCGCTCGGCTTAGAATATCTTCTTCCACTTCCATTTCAACTTCTTCACTTTCCTCAAAAAGTCTCTCTCCAAATGAAATTCCCACTAAAAGATGCTCCCAACGCAGCCCTGCAATTTCATCCACAAGACAACTAATTCGAGCTCCCTTTGCCTATCTTTCTCGGGCGCTTCCAGTAATCTCCATGTCGGCGCTCACAATCGATACACCGAATCTAAACGCCATTTATGCGTATTCCCCGTCGACGCAGGAAATAATAGGAAATAAAGAGGAGTGGCAGGTAGCGAATGTTTAAAGGGGGGTGGGGTGGGGTGGGGTGGGGTGGAGTTGTTTGGATGAAAAGTGGCAGGAGGGTGGGGGTGGAGAAATTCGGAGTAATAGAAAAACTCGGAGGCAGAAAAGAAGTTCAATCTACCCTTGACAAATAGGAGACGAGAGGCTCGGGCAAATCTCTTTTGACTCCTTTGATTTCGAGTGAGCCGTGCGCTCCAAATCGAGAATGCACACGACGAGTGCTCCCGCTGCATCCACGCCGCCATCCGCGACGCTCCCTCCCGTCCTCCCCCTCCTCCTCCTCCTTCTCCTCCCATCCTCATCATCCCGTCAATCCTCATCTCTCGCTCTCTCTCTCTTGGAGACCAACTCTTGACCGGGACTGACTTGGCCGACTTGGTCGTCAGACATCGCGACTTCGCTTCGAGCTTTGCATTGAGAAATTCTGCATTACTTTTTTTTAACCAAGAGAAATAACTCTTCTGACTCTCTGAACTTTTTGCTTGACGAAATAATCTTACTTCCATCTATTAAAATGCGAATTTCATGTTACTTGACGTTCTATATGTATCCTTAGAAAAATAACACTTTATTCCACTGTAAAAAACCACAATTCCTTATCGTCCTTATCAATGCTCCTCTTTCTAATTATAATGCTAGCGACAGTGTGTGCCCATAAAATTGCTTTATCAAATTAATATGTTCGATAATGTAATGGTAATAGTTACGGGCTACTTAACATTGGAGTCAGTTGTAACAAAGTTGAGAAAGCTCTTACGTCTCAAGTTCGGTATTTCTAATATTCCAGCCCAGTGCCTCTTGAGCGTAAAAACGATAAATTATTTAATTTACAAATAAAATGACAACAATGGCTGTTTAAATCTCTGTCACATTGGAATAGCCATTCAAATGATTTGTAATTTGCTGTTATTTGAAGATATAATATTCTCTAGAGGCAAAATCCAACTTAAGTGCTTGACGAAAATAAAACTAATTGATTTACAAACAAAATGTATTTTAAACTGATTGTTTTATAACTAATATGCAATTTATAAATTACTTGGAATATGCAGAAAATTATTGTTATTACTATTGAAAACTATTAAAAAAAAACTAGTATTATAATGTTATTTATTTATTTTTTCATTGAATTAAAAATAAAAAAAAAACTACAGTGAAAAACAAAAAAAGCATTTAAATATATATTTTTTGTACCTTACATCATACTCATTTATATTGAACATTCTAATTGTTAATAAAATTTTAATTGAACAATTAATTTATTTTCATTGTTGTAAGAAATTCTATTTGAACAAATATTTTTATCATAAGTTCATTAATATAAATTCATTAACATAAATAATAAGTTTATTAGAATATTTGCAACAAATTACAAGAGACGCTAATATAAAATATGCTTTATAATTTCTATGATTGCGTTTTAAGAACTAATGTGCGTTAATTACAGACAATTCGCAATTTGTGACAATTTAGTGACAATTGGCCTGGCAGTACTTATTTTAACTCAAATTATTTCTCAATAAATTAATAATTGGTGACCTTAACTAGTCAACGCAACGCTTTCGATTGCACATAATAAATTAAATATTGGCTTCGAATACTAAATAAGCAAAAATACTAAGCAGAGCACTTGGAAGATGAAAACTTGAAAAGAAACTAAATAACAAAGCACTCTGATAATAATACCAGTATGTGCGGCTAATATTTCTAAGCAAACATTTTCCAAGGAAATAACATTTTATAGGCGTAGTTTATTTTATGGGAATAATAATAGATCTATAAGAATAATAGATCATTGCCCGAAATGACTCGAAATTTCTTATTGTAATGCAAAAGTAAATGGAAAATTTATCCCCTTTTAGCAGCAGGTGATGTGTCAAGTGCCAAGCAACTCGACATCTCTTAAATCTATTTTCTTAAACAACTCCCGTGTCTTTATGCATTTTTTAAAAAGTATTGCCGGCACCAAGGAAGTGGTAAACTCGAAGGTGACGAGAGTATTTGATGAGAAAAGTCCAAGTTATTATTTTGCGAGTAATCGAAGAATGAAAGCGCATTTCACACTCCTTCTTTGTGTCTAGTTGAATGAGGCGGGGTGGGGGTGGGAAGTCCGTATGCACATCTATCGCGACAATTTTCCTCCTTGCCAGCATGTTTCTCTTTCCTTCTCGTTAATATTGCAAGAAGGAAGGGAAATTGTAAACGGCAGAGCTCGACTGGGAGTCGCGCCAGGGAGGAAAAGAAAATTTGCGCGACGAAGAGAGAGAGAAAGGGTAATATGAAAAGGGAGAGCGCGAGGCAAAGAGGAGAATAAGCAGAGAAGTTTACGTATAGAGAGGACTTTTATATCCGGCGAACTCGCGGTGCTCTTTATTGATTCTCGTCCGAGTGTAAAGCAGTGCGATTCCGAGTAGCGCCGTGTCGCATCACGGTTCCTTGGAATAAATTTGCCATCGCTCAGGCGACGTCGGCGGCGGCCCGTACAAAAACAGTCGGTGAAAAGGGGAGAGGAGGGCGAGAGGTGGAAGGGCGGGAGGAGGAAGGCGCAGCGGCGGAAAGGCAAAAGGCCGGGAGGAGGTGGGAAGGCGGAAAAGGCGGGAAAGCCGTGCGCGTTTCTCTACCGCTCTCGAATTCATTTCAGACGCGCCTCGATCCAAGCATTTTCAATACTCGTGTTCTCTCTCCCTGATAGCACTCGCTACTCCCCCACCCCTCTCTCTCACTCACTACATCGCTTTCCATTTTTCCATCTCGAGGAGGACCTCCTCTTTTTCCCATCCGCCCCCTTCCAATTGCGCTCACGCGATTCGCGGCGGATATGTAGATTTAAGAATGCCGTTTTCCCCGGCGAAGCAATTTTCCCGCGCGCAGGCGCCTTATCCATCGCTCTTATCTTTGGCGGCCTGAGCGCTTGGCAATTCGTTCGAGACGAGTGCGTTTCCCGGCCAACTCGGCATGTACGCGAGCTCTTAATCATTGAGGACCCTTTCATGGAGGCGGCTTGGTGTTGGGGCCCGTTAGTGTAAAAACAAAGCTGCTGGTGCAACGACGACGACGACGACGACGACGACGAGGATGATGCTGGGGAATTCACGGGATGCATAAAGTAAGGATTGAAGGGAATCTTATTGGAAGCTGTGATTTTCATTTTCATGATGTGAAAGGGGCCAGTTGATCTTCATTCTAACGCTTTGACGTCAAGAACCGACGATTTTTTTTCTCCTAGACACTTGCACTCCTCTGTTGGCTCCTTCAAGTTTTTTCTTCTTCTTGCTGTTGGGAGTGATTACGAGCAATGATTGGCGGGAATCTTGTTAGCCATTACGTTTGAATAATCGACGCTCTCGACTTGCCGATTTTCATGACTCGATCCTCGCGTAATGACGCGTGGAAATCTGCCGTCACTTTCTTCTTCCCTTAGACAATAATTCTCACGAAACGAACCCCAGTACTTGTCTTATTTCTCTCTCTCTCTCTCTCGGTCTCTTTCCTCCGCTCTCGATGCTCTTCACCCTCTGTTTCGCTTGTGCGCTCCTTTTCCCTTTTAACTTTTGCTAGTTACGGCGTAAGCGATCATCCTCGTTACATCCAAATTCAATTTTATGTTAAATATTCTTCAACGAGAGAGAGAGAGAGAGAGAGAGAGAGCAGTTGGGCTACAGCGTCTCTGATGTCATTTATCTTACTACGCATGTCCTAATTTTTCAGTACTTGCCGATAATCATAAAAAGCCATCGAATTATTACAGTGGGCTGGGATACTAATTTTTTTTTCGAGTCGAGCTCATGCCTTTATCCGTGATATGTACTGTTCTTACTTCGCCGAGTTTCAATTAAAGAACCCTCCTTCTTTGCCTAATTTACCGAAATATTTTTTAATTTCATAGTTTATACGACCCTAAAAATACGCTTTCACATTACCGAGCAACAAAGCTATTTTCCAATTTAATTTATGTAATCATAAAAGGACGACTATCCTCGCTTATTATCTCATTCATTGTAATGTGATTTTACCTTTTTTTTAATGCAATTTTTTAATGCCTTAAACCCATTGAGGAGAACGACGCTTATAAAAGATTTACCGTGCGTTACTGTAAATTGGATGAAGTGAATAAGGCGAGGCAACTTTTGTAAAATATTGCCAACTATTATCGTGTCAAAATGCTTATTGCATCGCACGTCATAATACCTGCATATTGCATAAAAAATATTAAATTTACGTGCATACGTTATAGCGCCAAGATCAATACAAATGTTTCTAAAAGTTGAAAAATATTGACTTGGCGAATTATTGAGAATTCGCGCAAACTAGGAGGCATATATTCTCAATTGTATATTAATTAGTTAATTGGTGGTCAATATCAATTAGTTTCAACGCTTCATATTAAAACGTAATTTTTCATTTAACTCGGGAATACCTCCGTAACTTACAAGTCTCATTTGTGACGCAAACATACGAGCCTGGAAAATCCACTTATGCCAAACAATCGTGCTGCCATTAGTTCAATATATGTCTCTTTCCTCTCCCAATGTCGGATTCTAATAAAATCAAGGGAGGATTGTCGAAGACGCAATGGGCCAAGGCAGGTGGCGAGAAAGCGAACGGGAGAGGGAGAGAGAGAGAATATCAAATATATAGGTACACATTCAGACGCGCACCGATCTGGCAGATCAATCTTCTCCATTCTCCTTCCGTCTCTCCTCTCTACTTCACCGGCTTCGAATGCCGCTTCTTCCCGCACTCTCTCTCTCTCACCCCCTCTCTCTCTTTCCAATCGACAATGGTATTCACACTATTCACCATCCTCGAGCTTTTTTATTGCGTTTGTCGAACGTACACATGCAGACGTAGGTGTACGATTGAGCGGCGGCGGCGGCGGCGGCAGGACCTCTTCGATTAAATTTTCAATACTTTGGATGTGCCGTAGGCAAGGAGCCGGTGCGCGCGCACATATGTATAACGTACGTGAGCCGTCCTCCTCGCCCGCAGAATCCAATGAAGAAAAAGGGAGCGAGTGCGTAGACTTTTATCGCCTTTCCTTGCTTGCGCCAAAGCCAGCGAGAACGGCACATTAAAGAGGGAGAGAGAGAGAGAGAGTGAGCGAGGCAGAGAAGGAGAGAATCCGTAGCTCCACCTACCTTTCCAGGATCCACCTTTAAATTTATTGACCATGGATGCCCATTATTTCACGGATTACTTCCAATTCCGGCACGTTTCCTCGCATCTTTTCTCCGCGCCTATCCGCGAGTGACATGTCCTCCTCCTCCTACTCTCCCTCTCCATCTCTCTATCACTCCCCGGCCAACGTGGACTGCTATATAGACGGCGGATCTGCCGTAAGCGAGCGAAAATATATAAGGGCAGAGAGGGAGGGTGAAAGGGAAATTGATCGGTCGGGCATTTTCAGCCGGGCTTGATTCTCCTTTTCTTGACAAATTCTTCGTTATTCATGCGCCGCTTACCATTTCTCATTCCTACTCCGACACAACCAGGTGCAAACATCCCCTCCGCGACCCTCACCCCGAGATATCCTTACGCGGCACTCCACCTCTTAACCGGCCAAGGCCATTGATTAACACAGCGGGGAGATAAGGCTGCTCTTCCCACGTATAATATTGTCGAGTCGAACATCCGAGTCTTTCAGCCTCATCCTCGTACATCGATGAGAACCGGCGTGCAAAAGGAGCTCCGGCGATACCAGGAAGCCTAAGAGTAAATATTGCTTTGTGCCTCGAGTCTTATGCCGAGTGGGCCGACTATTGTCGAGGCCCAAGCGAATGCAAGTCTGACGTAATTAATACGACAAATAGAGCTTTCTATCGGCAAATTTAATTGTGCCACTAGTTTAATTGGGCTCTCGCCTAATTATTCGCATCCGCAATGGGAAATTCTATTGGAGTGGTTGGAGCCAAATGTAATGCTCTTTATCGCTGTGGAGTAGAGATGGAAAAGTCTCGAGAAAAAAGGACCGGAGCGAGCGATTTATCCACCTGACCGACGTTTTACGCGCGAATTTCTTCATTCGCCATTTCATAATGCATCCCCCCTCCCCCTCCCCGCCACCACCCGATCGCTATTCCTTCGCGTGCGTCTGTTCACACTGGATTTAACACCGAAGCGTGGTAATGATAAATTTTGCTAACCGCGGTGCTGGCTACAGAGTAGACAAAGTAGCGAAGGAGCATGACGATTTGAATTCCGTGCCGTTCAATTACCAATGTGCCGAAACACGAAGGAGGCACACGTAACGAGAGAACTTGAAGGAACTTGCATTTTCCACTGGCTTTCCCACGAATAGGACTTTGTGCGCTGCTCCCCCACTGGCCTCGCCCAACCCACGTACTCGTTACGACGGTGCCCGTCAGTTTTTCTCCTCCCAATCGCAACTCCAGCCCTCCTTCTTGCTCCCTCTTATTCCATTTTTAACGCTACTCCTACCCTCGGCCACCTTATTGCAGCGATCGCAGCCGCCTGTACTGTACCTACAAGTCATTTTATCCAATTTTCGTGCCTCCCTTCTTTGCACAACAGCCATTACGATATGCTCGGTAATAACGCGTACGCATGCCGTGAAAATATTGACTTGTTGACTGTACATTACTCGCCCAGCCGCACCCCCTGTCGTTCCTCATTACTCTAAGCGAGCGATCAGCGTTTTTCCAGCCGAAATTCGGCTTTTAATGACTTGGAACACGAGAAAGCATGAAAAGCCTTGAGCCGTTTGGGCCGCCAGGAGTTGTAGGCCGGGAGGGAGCTGGATGTAGCGAAAATAAGAGGGAAGAGGGAAGAGAAGGGAAAGTGAGTATAGTAACGAGCCCTTTAACAGGCATGGCGCCGTGAGCTTTGCGGAGCCGTCGCTGCTTCGCGTTTAAGTTCGGCAATGGAAAACGTGGGGTTCGCAAAAGTGCTTCCCAAAAGATAGATGGATAGATAGGCAGACGTACTGTGTGTGAGAGAGAGAGCGAGTGAGAGAGAGAGAGAGAGCGAGTGAGAGAGAGAGAGAGAGTGAGCGAGTGAGAGAGAGAGAGAGAGAGTGAGCGAGTGAGAAGGGGGGGAAAATACCAACTTACTCGACGTCCTAATGCGATTTCGATATCGTCCCGGACATTTCGCAAGCCGACTGCCGTCCCCCCTCCACCCAGCACACCCCCTTTATATGTATAGATAGCTACGAAATCGAAATCGCGCACGGGGCAGGGAGGGATCGGAGGAAGGGGGTGACTTCCTGTGCACCTAGGCATGGTTGCCTCGGGAGAAGGGAGGGGCGGTCGTCGAGGGTGGAGGAATATAAAAGACGAATGGAAGGGCGGAGAGAAATGGGAAAACGGATAAAGAGAAAAAGCCGAGGAGAAAATGGGAAGGAGACGAGTTTTTTTTTTTTTTTACTATGATCGAGCACTGTGAGATCTTACATTGTCAATGATGATGTTAAGTTAAATTAGCTGTGATTAAAAATATTCGATTCGTTGGCATCGTGACATCAGAGTGGCTACTAAACACTTGCACTAAGAATAAATATTCTATGTACAATGTTATCTCGAATCCCGCAAGGGCAATTATTTGATGTAATTGTAATTTTCCATTTACTGCATGTCTAGCCTATGATTGGAAAATTTGCATTACAGGCACTTTTGTATTTATTAGCAACAAACTGTAAATACATGTCAGGGTGCTCTACATCCTCTTAAATGAAATATTGGCGAATAAACAAATACGAGAAAGCATTAAATTTACATATGTATTTGAGTATTATAAAATATTAGGGACAAAATTCAGGTAAAAATTATGGTCGTAATTACTTGGTCCCCACCGAGCCTCGGCTTGTTATAATTTCAATAGCTAAACAATAAATATTAGAGGCACGTGAAAATAATTATTCCCGTAGACACTGTAGATGGCAATAAAATTCGAAGAATTAAATTATCTTCCAAATCGATAGTTCATTACGTGTAAAACATTCTAATAAAATTGTAGAAATAATACGTAACTATATAATAATGATACAATAATGATAAACTTGGTGCAAGGCAACGGTGAATTGTCGTTTACGTTCATTAAATAATAACAATTAATTGGACATGATGCACCATATTATCTAAATAATAATAATCTAAATAATAAGTCTTTTGATTGGGGTTGCCTATCGCCTAATAAAATAATTAATCGTGCGAATCATCAGCGCCTTATGTTAGATTAAATCTCGTTGGCAGTGATTTTCAATCAGCCGTCTCGTGAGAAAAGCCTAAATACCAATAATCAATTGGAGAAAATGAAAGTTCCACGGCCTCGATGAAATTGTTCAAAGTCTTTTAAAGCTCGAGTCTTATTAGTTCAGACCGACGTGATGCTTTTACGGAGCCGTGAGACTGGCTTTAATAATATTACCACCACTAGAGCGCAGATAGTCTAATGCAACGTAGATATAACATTTTGCAATTTATTATAGTTAATCTCGCATCGTTTTTATCTGCCGGTAAAATAAAGGCACAGCAGTGATAATATATTGAAATGCATAAATTCACTTTAGCATCCTACGTATCGAACAAAAGGTATAATTTACGTACGCGAGATGTTGCCGAGAGTACAGTAAATAAGCATTTCAAAAACTATGGATTATCCGTAATATTTTGTTATACGCGCATTGCACAAGATATTAAATGCGCGCACTTAATTGCCAGCCACGATTTTAATAAACCGAGTACGTTAATTTACCGAACCGAGCTAAAAATAAGCCCGAATGATAGTAATTAATGTTAAGGCCTGTGTATGTGTGTAGGGATATCAGGTCAGATTATGCATACAAGTGAGTTAACCTACATTGTGCCATCGTGTAAGCAAATTATTTAAATATGACTTGGACGGAGGGTGAAATGAAATTTAGAAAAACGGACGGCACTATGAATGATAAAATAGTAATAAGCGAGGAGTATTTTTTGACAAGTAAGAGAGTAGAAGCGATAAGAATGATATAAAAGTGAAATTGAAAAGAAAATTGAAAAGGTCACGTAATTGCGAGAGAGAGAGAGAGAGAGCGTACGATTGAGTAGAAAGAAGGAGGAGGAAGAATGGGAAGAATGGTGATTGGGTTAAAGAAGTAAAAAGAGAGAGAGAGAAAAAAGAGAAATAAAAGAGGACAAAAGCTAAAAGAAAAGTGGAACGGAATAGAAAGGGGCTGGCAAGAGAACAGCGACTCAAGGAAAAAGGGCGAGACGTGTTACGTATGCGGCCGACGCATCAGAGAAAGCTCCCTCTCCTTTTCTCCGTCTCTTTACTCTCTCTCTCTCTCTCTCTCTCTCACTTCGTCTTTCATTCTCCTGCCATCTTGAAATCGACGTCGATCAAGCGAAAGGAAGGAAGTTCTGCGCACCAGTCCCGAAGGCGCACGGAGATACGCCGTAGGAGCGAGAGGGTGAAACGCGTCCTCAAGGAGCGCCGGGACAGCCTTCCTCCCCGTTGCGCGCGTATGTGTGCGCGTCTTCTTTCGATCCAGTACCGCGACGCTTTCCCTCTCCGTCCGCCCCCAAGAAAATCTGTCGGAGTCGGCGACGAATGCCCGACCACGCACGCTTTATATATGGAATTTCTTTTACTCTCTCTCTCTCTCTCTCTCTCTTTCTCTCCAATCCACCTTTGGGCGTTTTTCCTCCGAGGCCACGACTCATGCGTACATCCAAAGTGGCCTCGGCCTCTCCTCCTCGTCTTTCTCTTCCTTCCCTCTCACTCACCCAGCTCGCGGAAAAATGGCGCACATACGTGCCGGGCGCTTGCGCCATTTGTCCATCGCATTACCGCCCTCCCCCCTCGCCCCTCTCCCGCAACGACACTGGCCCAACTCGTTGTCTCTCCAATCACTGATTGGGCTCCTCGAGCAATTATACGAGCATCTATGCTCAATCCCCGAGATAATGGCAATGCAATGCCCGGCCAACCAAATAATCAGCCCACTTATCTAGGCTTAATTTATTTATAGCTGCGCCTAGTGTTTTAGAGTGCGCGCAACGCCAAGATCGACCGAGGGATCTCCGGGGGCGTATATTCCCAAAGCTCATTAGCTCGAACGGGATATTACGAGGCCAAATAGCGCGGGGAAAAATGACTGTTATCAAATTATTCGATTATCGGGGGGGGGGGGGGGACGGGGTGAGGGGGGGAGTGCCGCCAGTTTATTAAAACGGCGTGCTTAGATAAGAGCGGCCAATGCACTATCAAACCTCAAATATATTAATTAATATGGCTAATGTGGAATTGGCGCGCGAAGCTTATCTGAAATTGAAGACATCATGAGCGTTATATCGAAGCTTGCGCAGCCACGTCTAATAGCAAAGGGCTTTTGCATTATTTCCGCAAAAGAAATTGCAATCGTTGGATATATCGCGAAGCACATCGTGAGCGTCCTCGGTTGGTCGGCCACGTTAATGTCCGTTCAAAGCTACGCGAAATTGTAAAAATCCATGGATATGTGGAGGTATTGAGGGGCGCGCGGGGGCAGTTGGGCCGAGAGAATAATGAGAATGAGAAGCGCTGATAATGCGCCTAAAAATCAGCCCGAGCAATCGGGATTTTCTTTAGATTCGTATAATAAATTTTAGAGCGCCTCGCTACATTCGAGATTCGAAAGATTATGCCGCAGTCGCATGCGCACGGAGGCAAAAAGCACATCGTAATTCACACGTAAATGCAAATGAGCGTTTTTTATTGGTCATTTTCGTGGATGTACTCGAGGCAGAGATATTGGGAGCAAGTGCCGCTGTTAACGACGCATTTCACCGAGACATATAGATTCGGATAATAATAGTCGAGTAGGGACTGCCGAGGAGATAAGACTTTCTATCGAGTTCTATCCTGTAAAAAGATCCGAGATCCCCGATGATTTAGCGTTTATTGCGCTCCGACACGCGAAGCTCTGGACTCGGTCAGAGGCCTCGCGTCCTCAATGTCTCTTTTATGCGTTAGATCCGCAGTCAAGAGATGGAAATTAATTTCATTGCGAATGGGCGCACTGGCGAAACTCTGAGAAAAGCCAAATGCCAAGGCCTGCATGCGGATGGATGCTCCACGCATTTGCAATTACGGCCCAAGAATACGTCTCTTTATCCCTGGGATAAAAAATTGAAAAACTGACATTGGAGCAGCGACTGAAAGCGATGATGGAGACGTTAAGTGAAAGAGCCCACGGACATATTATTATTATTATTATGATTCGTTGAGGCGCGGTATATTTCCCTTGCGCTAATCGTAAGAATAAGTGATACGTGCATATGCCTAAATATTCAAAAAATACCGTCACTATTACCTATTAAATTACTCAAATGCCTCGCATGCATACGAGGATAATTATTATGAGGATACAACACACATTACGAATATGTCCCACAATGAAATAATTTATGGCAATGAGCGAAGGAATAATTCGCCAGGGTGTACATGTAAAGCGTATTCATCAAAGGCAAGTCATCAAAATTCACAACAGCAGAAGCTAATATTTCCCACCGACGCCAAAGAAGAATGAAAATAGTTCATAATGAGAAATCGGAGCGAGCGCGTATCTCCGAAGGGTAAAAATTGTGCCGATCGAGAAATGAATTCGGTCAGTGTGCCGCCTCTTTCTTCTCTCACTCTCTCACTCACCTACTCGCTCGCTCTGCCTCTCTCTCACTGCGGAACTCTTACTCTCTCATCACCCACAAGGGTTGAATGAAAGCGTGACCTTGGCCCCGGAGGACGGTGGCCTGGGGTCGGTAAGGTAATTAAATGCCAAGGACGGGGTTGCTCGGAGAGAGAGAGAGAGAGAGGAGCGCGCCCGCTTATAATGGGTAAGATAGAGCCTTGAAGGGTGTTCAAGGGACGGGGCTAATTGCCGATGCAAGGAGAACCACCCCGGGTAGGGAGGCAAAGTCGTGCGAGAATCCTTCAAGGTGCTCATTCACCGACTTAACCTCCAATTATTTAAACTTTCAGCGCCACGGCCGACGTCCTGGGTTGGGGCGGCAATCGGAATTTCTCGCCCGCGAATCGAGATGACGCTCCGGCGAGATTAAAAAATTTTTTTTCCCTCCTCGGAGATCTCTGAGCGACATGCCACTTTATATCCAACTATTTCTACCGCGCAAATGAGATGCTTCCTTCGTTTTTTTCTTTTTCTTCTTTTCTTCTATCGACCTCTTAAATACGTAAGCCGAGCAGCTTTGGGTATTTTAATGTAATAAGCGATGCTCTGTCCACCTGCTCGCGCTTTCCTCATACGCCAATAGGAATTGCGAGCAAGTCAATTGGCTTTTCAGTGGCTGTGAAAGAGGCTGGACAGCCGTTTGGTCGAATGCGCATGCAAGTTGGCTGGAGATTTTTGTAAACTGGCATAAACTTCGCTGCTAAAGTGACAATCGATAATGACAGGCAAGGGTTATTAGGTGTAGATTGTCGAGAGGGCGGTTGCAAAATGAAAGGCTAAACAATAAAGTAAATAAACGGTGAAGAAGGCGAGTAGAATTCACGTTTCACGGGACTCTTACTTTTGTACAAAATTGCGTAATGCTGGTGCTAGGAGGCATCGCGAATAAGAGAACCGCTGTTTCAAAAGTAGCCCAGTTACAAATTAGCATCCGAGGACTGCCCTTGGCGTCGGTTATATATCCCCTCCGCCCCCCCCCACCTCCTTTTACTTTCCGCCGCTCTCCCATCTCTCTTCCCGTCTCTCTTCTTCTGGCCACCCTCGGCTCGATGTGCCCTCTCGCTCGCGCGTCGAGCCAACCTCTGTTCTCTCTTCGCTCGAGTTATTAAAGAAAATCTTTGGGGGTCAGGTCGAGCTAGGTCACGGCGCCACGGAATAATGAGTCAAGAAAGTTAAACGAGAGTGTTTTTACGCGGAAAAGAAATTGCTCGATCCGCCGCTCCCTTGTTCTCCCCAACGGGAATTGCAAGAGGAAAGACAGAGAGAAAAGGGAACAAAGAGAAGAGTGAGCGCGCCTCGGAAAAGATGAAAGAGGAGGAGGAGGAGGTGGAGGAGGAGGAGGTGGAGATCGAAGGAGTGTGGTGGCGCGCCAAGGAAGAAGAGCCTCTGCTCGCGCGCCCGCGCGCGTGAGAGACAGAGAGAGAGAGAGAGAGAGAGAGGGAGAGGGAGGGAGGGAGAGAGCCGTATAAGGAACGGGAGTTGGCGCTTGCTCACCGTCTTCCATTCATTATGACCAGTTACCCTTAATGGAATCTTCGTGTCCTCATCTTTCCACTGTCTCTCGCCGGGCACGCGGTAATTTCTGTTTTGCTAAACAGCACGAGGTCGTTTGTACGTGGCATTGTCGGTTTTGCTCTCGTTTGCACGCGCACCACAACGACGCACCGTACCCCCCCCTCTCCCTCGCCCCCACCCCCGTTTCACGGACCCGTACATCCGGCTGTTGCCGGCAACGCGCTGAATAATTGCACGGCAAAGCGCGGAAAAGAATTCGGCGACAATAAGAATGTTTTGCCTCCCCGCCACGCTGCGAATTAATTCTTCGCCCTCGGCTCTCGTTAGCGATTTTGTTATTCGGAATAGTACGAATGCCTTGGCCAGATGCAATTTTGCCAGATAATTTCTTCCAGCTGTCACCAACACGCTCCACCACCACTCTATAACCAGCAAACTATTCTCGAGGAATTACATATATATATACACACGCACAGACACACACACACACACCCATATACGTATATCGCAGGTCCGTTTAATTCCGCTACATCGTGTTTTGTTTTGCGAGGAGGATGCTCCTACGAATGATTAACTTACGAGAGAATATAGTTTTGATTTACGGGGTTGGTGGCTTGGATTGCTCGGCTATCGGTGCTTTTCGGCTGGTCCCCCCATTAACGAGGATGCTTAATCGGAGATAAAATGTGTCGCAGTCATTTTAATTTTGTGAAAATAATTGAATTTGCATTTTACCGCTTTCGTGAATGACGTGTCGTGCTCTGCGCGAAAGAACACGTGAACGGCAAATGTTAAAGACGCGAAATTGCGCGAGGAGTTGTGGATAATAATGGGAGGACCGTAGCGAGAATTATTATGGGAGAAATAATTGTTAATGAAATCTCCCATTATTATGGGAGAAATGATGATTGTTAATGAAAGTTGGGTATTGAAGGGATAAAGAGGGCGATAGGTAGCCCAATGTATTGAAAACTTTTATTGGCAATAAGCAGTTGAGGATAAGGAAAATTTAGCAAACATATGGGCAGGAGGAACACGTGGATTTTAGTCGGGAATTTCGAACGGCAATTTTTATCGTTGAATCTTCAAAGATGTTCAATGTTAAATTTATGCCAATATTTATAAGAATTTTGTACGTCAATATTGACTTGCATTACACAAGATCTTTTATATATATAAATATATATATATATATATCTTCATTGGTCATAATTTTTTTCAAGACGCATGGCTACGAGTATCTTAATCGCCATGTTACAACCTCTTAAACTCGATTAAACAACCTTTAGTGAAGACTATTAACCTTAAAAAAAATTGAACGTAATAGGTACATTCTGGATATCAACGCTAATTTATCTTTATAATTCTCTTCATTGTGCTCGTCTATTTTTTTAAATTATCTCCGCTGAAATAATAAACCCCACAGTACAAACTTATTATTATTAAAACCTTATTTATTAATTAAGGATAAATAAGCTTAGTGCATTTTTTCGCTCATAATTCAGCACGAAGCTGAAAATCTACAATCAAACATAAACAATTTCTTGGAAGAAATTTCATTCTTTCGTAATCCCCAGTTTTTTTTTCTTTTTTTTTTTTTTAAGGCCAAGCATATATTTAAAGTTCATATTTCGCTATCCATCTTATTATTTGCGTAATACAACATTGTAATACATATTTATGAAATTTACCGTTTAATGTAACAGGGCTTAGATGATGGAAGGGAAGCCAGTCGTACCAATCGTCGAATAAGAGAAATTCAAAGCTAGTGAGGCCTAACATCGCTGCATGTTGTTAATAATTTCTCAAGATAATTACACAGTCTCATTACTTTTTTAAAAGCAATTTCAATCTTACGTGGAATAGGTAATAATGATACATTGCTCGAAAAAATTCTCCTGTAACTTTCAAGTTGTTAGACACTGCGCGTTAGCGCAAGTAATATTTGAATTATTCTCATTTGCAGACCTTGAGTTGCAAGTGAGGCGGCATTAAACTGCATTTATCAATATTCCAGGAATTATTTCGCACGATAAACAAAATAGTAGTCGTCGAACATGTAAAAGAATTAATTTGAGAAATTAAAATCAGAGCTCAAGATCGTTTTAGATTAAAGTGAAATAAACTGAAATGGGCGTAATTGCCTTGGAAGACAAAAACAAAACAAAAACAAAAAAACAAAAAAAAATTGATTGAACGGAGCGGGTAATTTGACATTTCAAAGAAGCATTAACAATTCATACGTGGAACTTTGCCAGTTCATACGTGGAAATTTAAAACATTCACTATAAATGTTCGTCGTTTGCCAATGAAAAGTAATTTAATGCTTACCTAGGTATGGATTTGTCAATTGGCAACAAAACATACAACAAAAATTTTCATGCGGTACTTTAGTAATTATGCCATACTTAAATATTGGGCCCGTAACGTGATTGTCTCTTGTTGCCAACAACGCAACAACTATCGTTGAAAGTAGCACAATCGACGATAATTACATGGTAATCGTCTCCGTATCGCCAAATAATTTACAGCCTATTTGATTAAAGATTATCGACGAAATTTACGATAAATAATAGCGCGCATGAATTGTGCCGAGTTTCGTAGGAAAAGCTCGGAGCATCGCTTGATTTCTTCATCATCCACGAATACAAAATAAGTTTGGATAAACTTTCGCTAATAAACATATCAGCCACAGTACAAAGCAAACAAGAACTCGATTTCGCAACGGAATGATTATTCCAGCTCTCGATTACGATAAACGCAGCAATAGAGCCGCAATATCCGGATAAACACTTATCCATCGCACATCTTGAATTGCACCTACAAAGTATAAGCAACTCAAGCTTTAATAAAATCTTGACAATACAGTTTATTCGCGCGGAACGATCATTTTCCCGGCGAGTTTGAGCCCGTTACGTAAGCCCCCACTTACGGCAATACCGAAAATTCAATTATCATCTTAGCGCGCAGGCCCCTTTACCCTGTAATTACCTGGCGATCGGAGCTCAGCTATCGCACCTGCAACGAGGCTCGCGCGAACCGTCTCGCTGCACAACCTCACATCGTAAATGTTCAATAGTCTCGAGCGATCGATGCCTTTCCTACAATAGACGGCTTTCTTAAATCTTAAGGAGCCGGTTCCCGCAGATTCCCGCTCTCGAAGCCGAGTTTACGGGTCTCGCGCACACATATCGACGTGTCGGCATCAACACGCTCGCGAGTGCTTATCCCGTAAGCGCCACACCCATGTCAAAGTTCATCTCGACTACAGATTACCGCACAAGAGTCGGCTCTCTCTCTCTGTCTGTGTGTGTGAGAAGAACAAGGCGTTGCGGGTAAATATTGCCGTTAATTACATGATTTAAGGCTGGCTGCAGCTTTTTGATGTACGAGTAATCCAGGCGCTAACTGCAACGCCGAGGCCAAGAGAAACGGATGGGGGTGGGTGGGGTGCACCTCGGTATTTACTCTAGCATGCAACATGCCAACACTGGGGAAATCGGATGAAATTACGGATCATTGATCTTTGCCCCATTAGCCTTGCCCTGGCGTACGCGTGATAAAACCTTTCGAGACACTAAGCAGTCCGAGTTCTTTTATTTCTACTTGGATCCGTCGCCCTATGGCTCACCTGCCCGCTTGGCTCTTGTTACTTTCCACGAGATTTCAACGAGCTGGTACGCACACCTGTAAACGTACCGCTAGATTATGACGAACAAGACGAAGACGAAGACGAAGACTAAGAGAGAGCGTTGTAATTGCCGTAAGCAAGCGTGGAACCACTTGCAATCAATTTGGACCAAGTATCGCGGCCAAAGAGTACCTTGATCGAGGTAACGAATTAGATTCGCCAAGTACGATAAATCGCGAGTTTATTTGTACGCAAGTGAAGAAACAAATTTATTGCTAATGAGGTAAAAGCTACTTGCCCGCTAGACGCTCGTGCCTGCTTATTATTATGAATTTCATAAACTATTCGAAACTGATCTGCCGAGGTGTAATCTGAGCAAATAGATACGGGAATTACATGTGTGTGTGTAAAGTACGCGCATGAGTTACGTAAGTAATAATTTTGAAAGATGCATATGCTTTGGCGTTTCTATGTCTTACGAGGAGTCAAATTAATTGATTTCCAATATGTACGTGTGAGTAGACGTGCGAGATAGCCATCGACACTACACACACTGATAAACATTATTTAATTGAAAGAAGAGAGAAAGAAAGAAAAATTAGACATACGTCTCGCAATCGATGCGATTTAATCGTAATGAAATTATGCAGAAAACATTCCATCGGGAGTTAACGGTACCCTTAACTTTCCCCGACCAGAACTCATTGTTTCATTTTCCTTCATGATTTTATAATCAAGTGATATGTTGCAAATACCTCGAGGCCAAATGAAAATAATGGATTGCTTTTTTACACGCAACGTCTAATCGAACGTATTATTGAAATCAGCTGCACAGCCACTCGTATTATTATTTATTATCGAAGCTGTGATCGAAAAGTCAATTACAATTTTTTTTTTTTTTTTTGAACTGCCCTCGATAACCTAGCGAGCAACAAAATTGTTTAAAAGAAAAATTTTTCTCTCCAATCTTACGACGACTGCGCTTCACCTGCGCTCTAAACCACCACGATTTATAACCAGAAATCATCCATAATGCAATTTATTAATCCAAAGTACACTTTATTCACCAACTATTTAACCGGCAACAACCTCTTACAGTCTGCTATTAACAATTATAGCGACATACTTTCAATACAAATTCACATTTATAATTTGATCGACTATTCCAATAGATAATACAATTATTCATTTATTACAATTTATCCATTCATTAATAATACAATTCGTCAGTGGTAATCATTATGTCATTATTGTTGCCATTTAAACCGCCTCGCCCCCACATCGAATAAAATTTGATTACAAAAAAACAAAATAGAGACTATAAAAAATGAGAAACATCTTCTAATTGATTAAATCTTACATTATACGAAAGGGAGCATTGAAATAACTGAAATATAATGATGATTTAGGCATTATTTAACGTGTCTGTGCTACAATGGATGGTACAATGAGAATGTGTGAACTGAGATTTCAAAGCCCACTCACTCGAAATTTATCAAAACAATCTATAACCTATTAGCTCATATATATATACATATCTATTGTACCGTCCGCATCGCTTCGTTTATTTTTATTATTTTTATATTTTTATACAATTATATTAACTATTTGAGCGGTAAAAGACGTACGGCAAGAACGTCAAATTTTCTATGGCCTACAATGTACAATGTAATACAAGTTTCAAGTGCGAAAAACAAAAACATATTCTGCAATGAATCCCAATGCGCGCAATTAGCTATCGTAGTATCTAATAATAAGAAAAAAATCTCGTGAAGCTACATCAAAGTCAAATCAAAGCCAAAATCAGCCTTTTCGAAACTCATTTCTCCCCTCTCGATCATCCATCACCGCGATGCAGGTATTTGTGTATACGTATATGCCAGATCCATTACTCCGATCCATATTTTTTCATAATCCATTGAACGGTGCAGTTGGGATCTCGCACGCAAGCCCCGATTTGGAAACACAATCGTCGTGTCCGAGGAGAAGCGCAGTCGGCCCCAACCCGAGGAGAATGCGTCCATTATCCAATAACTCAGCAGCCGAGTCACGTGAAAGATGCCGAATCTCGAGGTACGAGGCAAGGAAATCGAGGTAAAATGGATAATCTAAAGTGACCGTGGATCGCTCATTGTCCTCCGCATTGTGCCGCGGCCGCCACCGGCACAATTGTCCCGCGCATTACCGCACACCGAGCGACAGGTGAACGAGACGAGGCGGCGCCCCCTTCCCCACCCATAAGGACCAGGATCTATCATCGAGGAGGAGCATGAGCGCTCGAGCGCGAGGCAACGAGGAAGGAGATAAATTCCACATCTCGGCGGTGATTAGTCGCACGTCGTGAGATCACGCGATGGGGAGAGAGCGAGAGAGCCAATGGCTCGTAAAGTGCATGATGCGTGCTGGCGTGGGGCTTCCCGCTGACCCGAGCGCACGAATTTACGGACGCGTCATTGACATCAATCACGCCTTTTCTATTATATTGAGAGGTCGTTATATTGCGCAGGTACCTCCGAGGCGAAAGGATAGGCTCGGTTAGATAAGTCCCCCCTCGTAGTCCCCCTCGTAGTCCCGCCACGAAATTTAGAAAGCCACGGCTGATCGACGTCTTAAATTATATTGTTATTGAGCGTGAGCTACGATTTCCTGGAAGAATGCGAGATCATTCCCGCTGGATGTGTCAATGTGTTTGCTCAGCGTGGACCTTTGGGTCAAAAACTAGTCCTATAATGTATTCAAGACTCTTCTCACGTGTCCCATGCACCTTATGAGAGTTTTTTATTCTATACTTTGGTCAACTGGAACTTGACGTTTTCATTTTTTTTTTCCTTTCTTTTTTTTCCCTTTTTTCGTGCACTTTATTCTAATGACAAGCTTATCTAGTTGCGAGTGTGAAAAGTGGGAGATGAGGAACGGGCGATTAGTGATGCGATTATCCGGAAAGAAGGAGAGTCGCGATTGCCAAGACCTCATCGGCCAATCGCGCGAGAACTGGAGAATCGCGAGTACGGGGCTTTGATAAGGTCGCCGCGTTCCATTTCGCAGAAACGGAAAATCACTAGTATCATAAGCCGTTGTATTCGCAATGGTATTCGCAATGATATTCACAATGGTATTCACAATGGCATTCACAATGGTATTCACCTCCTCTTGGAGCATCGAGGGGCTGCAATACACGCGAGTTTCTCCCCATTATCCCGGCCTCTCCGCACGTACGTACACGGCAAGAGAGAGAGAGAGAGAGAGAACGAGAGAATCGAAATATAAATCGCGCTTTTGTCACGACTCGAGCGAGCTGTCATGTAATTCCGCCTTTAATAAACAAATGTATGTTTAAATGACTACGCTTGCTCATTGTTCAAGTCCCTCCCAATTAGCAAACGATTATTATTTATAAAATCACGCGAAACAAAAAGTTTCTACCTTTTTCAAAAACATCATGTCAAAATTAATTTTCTCCAATTGTCATAGCACAGAGATTAAATAACAAATTCGCTTTTAATTACATTATTCTTAACTTTTGATACAACAATTTGAGGAGTTACATCAAACTTAGTCAAGTGGAAGACAATAATATACATTTCCTTTTGGGATATCAAAATTAATCTGTCCGATACACTTGGAATCTTCCCGAATTATTATCCACAGTATTTAATCGAGCCTCTATCGTTCCACGTTAAGAATGTTTAAAAAACACATGAGATTAATTAACGAAATTTAACGCGAATCAACATATTTCTTTGCTTTATCGTAATCATTATGTTTTAGCACGTACCACTAGAAATGTATAATTCAGGGATAATTAAGTTAATAGCGAGCGTATTTTTTAATATCATGGCGTAACATCAGACCTAGACATAATAGATCTGCGATAATGGATGAAAATAATTGTCTTAACTTGATAAAAATTGAAAAGAAAGGAAAGATCAAAATGAATAACGCGAGCGTGCATGACTTTCAAGAAGGCGCACGAAAGCGCAATAGATTGAAAAGATTCACGTGGTCAGAGGCGAAGAAGGAGAGTCCGATAGTTGGATAGATAGAGACGGAGATAGCCAGCCAGCTAGATAGATAGATGGATGGATGGATAGGGTGAGTGAGAGAGTGAGAGAGAGAGTGAGAGAGAGAGAGAGAGAGAGAGAGAGAGAGAGAGAGAGTTAGAACGGGG
>JAPYYT010001428.1:0-27115 GCA_030522565.1 Ceratosolen corneri | reverse complement strand
AGCTTTGAGGTGTCAGAAGTAAGTGTTGTAACGTCCGTGGGCCCGTGTCTACGTAGCCGGTCCCTTCCTCGTTTTTCTTAAGAAGAGGAAAAGTCAGTTGGAAGCTTTCAAAGTGGTCTGTTAATTTTGATTGGTGGGTTTAAATACGGTGAGTTTGAAATTATTAAAGCGGCGGGGGGGAGGTTAAGAGGAAAGGAGAGGTAGGGCACATTTCTGGCAAATGTTTACCATAGCATTCAATTGAATCACTATTTACAAGTTTAGTAAAATGTAATATATATAAGCTAATTAAATACTTTCAATCATGGAAATGTTTAAGGAGAGATATCCGATATCAAGCGGGGACTCGAACAATTTATTTTTAGAGAAACATTTTTAACGATACAAAAATAAATGCTTTTTCATGACTTTATCGCAAGTTTTCGTTATTTGCAAAATCATTGCAATTATTCAACTTGTGAATAAGCATAACATAACTTAAAAATTGCATATGATTAATACTATATCGCTAGTTTATTAATGGAAGTGTTAAATTGGATAGATATTGCGATCATTCATTCTTCAATTGGTGTTATCGTAAATTAAATTTATTATCTTATAGATTATCTTATGCTGTCAGTTTGAGATTATTGAGAAGTTACTAATATTTAATAGCATGCTTAATGTTCTATTTTTTTTGTTTTTTTTTTTAAATGTAGGAATTATAGTTAGTCGCACAATGAAAGACTTTTAATTAATTAGTCAAATTTTACGTTATAATAATTTTTAAATCAATATTTTAATTAACATTATACGTAATAAAATGTATTATTTTGTACTTGTCATATACTTCACAAGAGAATTACTAGCAATAATAATTTAATATTTAATTCTATTTTTATTATATGCAGTGTTAAGGAAACCTAACAATTAAAAAATACTAAAAAATATATATCTGCATTGTAATCAGCCTATATAGCTTTTTCTTAGAAAAAAAAAATTTTTTTTTAATACAATTACAAGCATTGTTTATGTTCTAATATAGTGATAAAATCGACGGAAATGAATTGCAATGTACGATCTATATTACTTAAAATTAATAGAATTTGAGTGTATTTGAGTAATCGCTTTACAGTAATCGGGACGAGTAAATTCTAGTAAAAATACATTTTAAATGAATTACTTATTTTGAAATATAAGAAATTAATGTATTCTTAAATATCTAAATAAATATTCTATTATTTATTTTATTACTACCCAGGTATTATTGGTAAGTGAATATATCTTTTCAAAATAAAATTAAACACCGATATATCTTATAAATTTGGTTCTTGAGATTATTATTACGAAGATAAAATAAAAAATTCAATATTTTTATTATGCAGATCTTTAGCAATTAAAATTATATTATAAATATTTCAATAACACTATAATTATTAAATAGTATGCGAGAAATAGCCGTTCTCGATAGATTACATGACACTTAATTTTATTCTGTTTGTCGGTAATGACGTAAACTGCATTATTTACTCTTGCATAAATAAATAAATAAATATATATATATATATATATATTATTTTTTAAGTATGCCTTTATATCCCTATTGACTAAATTGCATAATAAATAAATTTTCATTCTTTTTTAATTCTACATAATCAGATATATTTAACGATAAGTAATAATTAGATCATTGCTTTTAAAAATTATGTTCATTTATTGTGCAAAATTTTCAAATAAAAAATAAAATTTCTTTAAAAATTGTAATACAGGTGTTATCAGTTAAATAAATAAGTATCAGAGCAAGTAATAATAGCAATATTTAGCTTCGTATCGTTCACTTCTTTAATTTATCGATCAGTTCTTTGAAAGCCCTTAAACCTTCTTCGTTAACTTCTTCGTATTTCGGTGCTTCAGATTTTATCCTCGCCAACCAAGCACATACATTCTTATATTTACTTAAGTCGAACTCGACAATCTGAAAAAATGCACAATTTACAATTTAAATTTACAATTTAGGTTCCTAAGATGCTGCCTTCAATATTCATTCTAAGCAGATAAATAAGACTCGTATTATCAATGATTTACGACTTTTTATTATTAATATAATTATTTAAAGTTAAGTATTTAGAGAAATTTGACACTGTTTCATTTTTCTTTGCCTTGAATAGATCAAGAGTCTCAAGTTTTGATTTCAAATTCATACTAAAGGTGCAATGTATCGATTATATGGATCAAAGATGTATCGTGCAATTTATGTGCTTGAAATAAAATTTTAATTTATAATATCAAATGAGTGTTATCAAAGCAAAAGAATCAATTAACACAACATGTTAGAAATGTGTCCTCCTTTACATAAAATTAATTCAAATAAGTATATATATAAATGTATATACAAAAACTATACAAAGTTATGCGTGAATATTAAGGTTTTCAGATTCACGATACATGCTTGATATTGTGCCATTTAAGCGAAAATTCGACAAAATCCAATAATCGCAGGCGATAAAAGTGTGTGCTAATGAGTGCTACATTACCTCAAAGTTAGAGACTGAGACTCCGAGTACAAGATCGGCAAGAGTAAGAGTATCGCCAGCCGTGTAACTCTGATTCTCAAGAAATTTCTCCAGATATTCCAAGGCCTCGTGGACTTTCTTAACTTTCTCTGGGTCCTCGGGTGCTCCAGCGAAAATTTGTGGATACTGAAATCGATGAATATTTTATGTTAGAAGACGTTCACTCTCCCTAATCACTCCATCTAATTACTACGTACATAGTTCTGAGCGAATGCCTCATATAAAGTTCCCATATCGAAGAACAAGCGCTGATTTATGATTGCACGCTGGTTCGGATCCCTCGGGTAAAGGGAATCGTCCTTACCATATTTCTCGATCAAGTATATGCAAATGGCTCGGCTGGAAGAATAAATTCTTTCTTTAATTAATATGAAGATAGAAGAGTGCGGAGAGCGCTCTTGAAAATTGATTTTGTAATTATTGTACTTTTTTAATAATGTAATCGAGGACAGTAATGTAGCGTGAGCTTATAAATATAATGCGCTTCGTCAATGTGAAAGCGTCTTATTTAATTTGATTTGTCTTTGAGAATTTTCATTTGACTCGCTTCCTTATGCACTACTACTACTATCATTGCCAGTTATACAATACGTCTATCCTATATATTTACTCTATCTATTCTATATATTTTATCAATCATAAATACACGTATTGTGAGTTTTATAATAAGAATTGTCCCTGGGCAGGTTTCACTTTATATAAAATAAGGTTCGCTCCCGCGACCCTCGCGTATTCTCATATCTGTTCAAGCCAATTATAAGAAGCTCGTATTTGAAAAAATGTCTTTCAATTAAATTGCTGAAATGCAGATGAGTTAGTGCATTTACCTTTCCCATAGGTAAAAGCCATCGTCGTCCAAGGTTGGTACGGAGTGCTGTGGGTTCATCTGTAAGAACGAAATAAACGTGACTCGTTAGGTAATATTCATGACGCATAAGCGAGTTGATGGGCGATAGTAATATAAGAAAATTGAAGGTCAGTTTGAGAATGTGCGGAGTCATTTTCTAGCATCTAGCCTCAATTTTATACGGCTTATTTATTTTTTCTACGTTTTCTACACGTTCTATGCCAGTATTGATAGGATTGTTGCGTATCGATCGTTGGTTCTTCGATAAACATCGGTGCAGAAAAAGTTTCCAGTGCGTTGCTGCCCAACGCTGCATACACTTATCAAATCTTTGGAATTGCATATGTGTGTGCGTGCGTGCGTGTGCGTGTAAGTATAGGGACAGTCTATACGTAATGTCTGCGTGTTTCAACGTGCTGTGGTAATGGAGCAGGAATTCGATGGTAAATAGATAAACGGGAAAGTATGCGATTCTGCTACGTTCAACACTACGGATGATAAAAAAAAAAAAAATGTAAAGGCTTCCACGAGTTATTTTAATTATTGATCCAACCATGACCCACATAAGGAGTATTATTACGGCAATTACATAAAATATATGCCTTATGCGTACGCGACACGAAAGAAGAATTCTAAAACGTCTAATTCCACGAATGTATTAATTGAATGGACAGTCGTTGAAAGTAATGCGCTCTACTGTTGTACTTGCCTTAAGGAATTCCGGCTTCAGCTGCTCCTTGGCCATCAAATTGGTCAGTTTTAGATTGAGATCTACGCCGACTGCGGCAGCGACCAAACGAACCGAGCGACATGGTCCACTTCCGGGAACGTAATACAAATCAATTGGCATTTTTTATTCTGTAACAAAAGATTATATTTGGACTATAATGAACAATGTTTGTTAGGTCGAGTTGAGTTATTAAGGAGCTGAAAATTGCTTGTGGAAGTTATCAAGAATTGCCTGGAATATAAAAGTCCTTACATTTAAGTGCGATGAAACATTATTGGTGTCATTGTTTTAAAATAGTAAAGGCATTTTATTACTTTGAGAAAAAGTCTCGGCCTTTAACGTGCAAGTGCAAAAAAAGAGAATAAAACCATTTGACATACAATTTTCTAATTAGATACGATCACCGAATATGATTAATATGCAATCAAATTAATCGCGACTAATGTAATTTCCCGGATGACAATATACCCAGGTAATATAATTACGTAAATCCGCTTCCTTTAATGATTACGTGTGCCTATAAAAGTCGCCTTAACGTGAAACTTATTGACATGCGACGCGATCAATGACGGGATCGGAATCTTTTTTTGCCAACGGATGACGAAAGTCGGGAAATGAAGCTTTTTTTCTAGCATCTCAGGCAATTACGGGCAAGCGACTGTGACGTAACCACTCGGATATGGGAGCGGTTACTGCACTTTCAATTTGCAGGGGCATTGCAAACATTCCTCTCGTCGCATCGGTTTTGCGATATGCCATTTACTTGACGATTATTTGCTCCAACGACTCTCATGCCTAAAGCCTCCCAACTCGATTTTTGATTTTTGGACGCAACTTGCACCGCTCAATGCCCATCGGATCCAATCAACGAAATCTCATCGATTTTTAACGCCAGACTCGCGTGCGAACATACACACGCACAGAGAGTGAGAGAGAGAGAGACAGTGACAGAGGAGCGTCCTTGGTAATTGTTAACGAGCTGCGGACTCACGTAGCGCATTCAACTTTCAATTGCAAAACGGCAATGTCCGCGGCGCCTACCTAAGAATTTATCAAGGATTTATGGGGTCATCGCTGTCCCGGCGAGTCACTCCGTTCCAATTGGCGCGCATGCGCGACCACCTACGAGCTCGTTTCTGCACTTAAAAGCACATCGACTGGGCGGTCGGGGCGTTGGGTGCTACCGGCAACTCAAGTTCCTCATCATCAGCCTATGTGGATAGATATTGGCGTCTACGATCGTTCGTAGCTCGCTTTATTATGTCTGAAAGTGGTCGCGAGCAATTGCCACGCAGTATTAAGCGGCCGATAATGGACCCCTTGGATTACAATGCACAAGCGCATTTACTATCGTTCGTTGCTAATGAATGCTACGGAAATTCAATTTTAAGATTTGAGAATTATAGCTTCAGGCCTAAGCGGCGGCAACTTAAAAATCTTAATAATACACCTTAATCTTTATGACCTAAGCCGTCTTACTCGATCATATGTTTAATCGTACAAATTTATGGTATAAATAAAATTACCGAGTCCTAATAATATTAAATAATGACCTTACTGCTATTAAAGCTACTTTTATCCCAGAAACATTTTCCCGTGAGTTGTTAAAGCATTATACGCTTAATGCTTGAATTGCAGAATAATGGTAATGGCAATTTAACATTATACTCTCGATATTTTCCACGAAACGATTTAGTCGTTTGGTATTTTTACAATTTTGTTGTGACAAGCTTCAATGGTGTTACTATGGAGACTACGCGATTGTGCATTTGCATGTTTACTTTGTCGATAATTTCATTTCTCACTTCAACGATAATGATGTTTTGTTTCGAGACTTTTCCCGAAGTGAGAGTCTATTTACGCGTGAATATTAAAATCACGTAATCGATAAATAAGATATTTTTCACGAACCGTTCGCTCATGGAAATAAATGTTTGCCCGTAAGAAATTGCAGGAATTATGAGAAATAAAAGTACGATAACAACGTGTGTTGAATCAGTAAATAATTGGATAGCATTTTAGATAATATGTCTTTTACAGTACCGACACTACACGTACATGGAAAAAGCTTATTGAAAGGCAGTTTTTATTAGCCAGTTTTATTAGCGACTTGTTAATTGGTTTTTATTAGCTTTTATTAGTGCCTAATACGTAGATAAACAAATGCAATTGGGTTTATAATATATACATGTATGTATTTACTTTGAAACAATTTCGAATTTTTATATATCTAAAATATTTATGTATTAAGTAATTCACGTGTAATTAGTGATTAGCATTTTTTAATACACGAGTATGTTTAAATTTTGTAGTTTAATGAGTCTGTTAAGATTTTATTTTGTAACATACACAAAAATATATAAAATAAACACAAACACAGAGAGATCAATATAAACGTAAACACGTAAGTGTCACCTAATTTTTGTAAGAGCTTTCGTTAAAAGAGTAACCAATCGCACCAATTCATTAATTTGCTATTTAAATAAAATTACAAAACATTATCTCTTATAAGAAAGATATTCGTTATATATTTCGTCATTATTACAAGTTCTGTGATAAAACAACTAAGCAGCAAGACGTTATTTCACTTTTATTCTTCATCTCCTTATATCACTTTCAATTTTGTCTCGTGAAATTAAATTCCGATTGAATCAACGAATAATAATTTACATGGCCCAATAAATAGCAATATTATTTATTAGCGATAACGTCTCGAGAGATATTATAGCGATACAAGTTGTTTAAAAAGAAAAGGAACGGTTACACTTGGAAAAATCAGAAATCATCGCTCGAACCTTTGTCCGGCTAAAATGTTTGGCAAGCTAATGGTTAGCTCAGATTGTTGGTCGGCCAAAGATAAATAATGTGCCTTCCTGGCCGAAAACGGAGGAAATGAAAGGAGGAAGAGCGCGATGACAGTGGGAGCGTGTACGAGGGAGGGGGGCCGGGGGCCGGGTATGGGGGAGGTGGGGCGAGCGAACGAGGGGAAAGGAGCGATCGAGAGGCGTGGATGGAGAGCGAAAACGACTGGAGCCAGACTGCAAAGTGCATTACTCTAAAAGTCGGGATGGCCATAGGCGTGTATTAAAAAACGGGAACGGAATATGGCGAGGGGGGTGGTGGAGGCGGGAGAGGCGTCGGCGCACGCGTGCCCGCAGGATCGTCGTAGCCGCGGATAAAGTGGATTAAGCAGCCAGCCACGGCCAGAGGACGACAATGCCAGACGAGGAAATATTAATATGCAAATGTTTGTCTTTTGCGCGAAAAAAAGAAAAGAAAGGCGAATGCAGCAGCTCGCTGTTGCAATGCTTACTTACATTTGGCTTGGGGGAGCCGGGCGATGAGGAGAGACTGCTTATTGGCCGGGAGGGCAAGGAACGATTTACCGATGCGTGCGTGCACTCGTACAGCCGGGGACTAAATAGCGTAGTGGCGTTGGCTGCGCCGGCGTTATAAGCTCGCTGTTGCCTACCGCGACAGAACGGCACCCACTCGGGGAGCCAGACGTGCATTCTTTCGACTCTCCTTCCAAAGACTCCATTCTGGTCAATTGACTTTCGAGCGAGTTTATCGGATTTTCGCTGCCGCTTCCGCCTCGTATTCCCAATTGCAATGCTCCGGGGTTGGAGGGAGGCTTCGCCAGGTGCAACGGAGCTTGCTTCTTAATGGCAAACTTATAGGGGCAATCGAGCTTTACCGACTGTTTTTTCTTCCTCTTCTTCTTCTTCTTCATATTATTAGTATTATTACTACTTGAGATCTCCTGTGCCTTTATCCATATTGTTTCTATCCACATCCTCGCTGGTCATTTTTCTTTAATAATGCTTTCAAACGTGCCAAACGCACCAAATGATTGTATGAGTATGCCAGTGGTGCTTTCTTGCACTCATTTTCGACTAAAGTTTATTCCCACGTACGCCGCTCACCTTTTTGAAATTTAACTGTAATTTATATATATATATATATATATACATATATATATATATAATGTGTAGAAATGAGATGGATGGTTTTTTGAAGAAACTAAGGATTAATTGAACGGCCATTTTTCTACTGGCAATACGTGGCACGTTTATTTTAAATATATGAAAAAGACTGAAATAGATTACGGTGGAGTGGGTAAGGCAGAACTATGACTTTCGCATGTTTTGGTGTTATATATATATACACTTGCATATATACGGTACGGTAATTATACGACAGTGCTGTTGCAATTACATGCATAATGCCGTAGAAAAATCTAGAATAACGAATGAACTTGACTTTATCGTTTTATAGTTGAAGCTACTGGAGTTATATAAATTGACGCTCCTTGGTAGTTTGATCTTTTTATATTTAAACATTTTTATAAATCTGTAGGAACGATTATGCTGCATTATGGATGCAATCGTTTTAATAAATAATTTTAAAGTTTTGCTTTAAATAGTTTTATTGTCAATGCACCAGTAAACATTAATCTGATTAATTTTGGTGACGATATAAACTTTAAATACTAACTGATCCTAATCTGCAGTTTGAATAAATTAATCGATTAAAAAATGTTAGTTAATGTTTATCGATTGGACGATTTAGATAATATTAAAGTAGAGGCAACATGTTTTGATTGATAAAATACTCCATTATCTAATTGGAAGTATATTTTATTTTATTTTTTATAAAATGGGTTATCGCATGCTATTCTGTAGAGTTATTACATGGTAATAAAATTAGCCATAAATGTGTAAGTTAATATTTATTGTGTTTTACAGAGTTATTAATTTATCGATTATGAATGTGAATTGTTGACAAATTTATATATATATATATATATATATATATATATATATATGTATAAATAATAATAATAATAAAGTGATTTTGTGGTGATGATTTTTATCACATTTCTCGCTCAATTTATCACATACCTACTCTACAATTTAGGAATATTTTTATAAGACAATTCTGACAACTAATATTATTGCAACACATTTATTTGCAACTGTTATCATAAAGTCGCTAACTTTGTTCGCTCATATATTTATATAAACTTAATTTTTTTAATTGATTTTTAAACATAAAAAAATTTGTGTAATAATTTATAATTGCAATGAAAACGAAGTTAAAATATGATAAAAATACATCGTATTGATACGAATTGAGAACCTTGTAAATCAATATTATAAATCGATTTTTAATGGTCTCATTTAGTGTATTTTGATATTAAAAACAGTTTGTGCATTATTATATAAAACGTTTATTTTCAATTCTATTTATTCTCATAAATTCATATTTCAAACAATGCTGCTTATGTTAACTAATCTTTGATGATCCGACAATTATAAATTCGAACAATTCAACACTTATTAATCGAGTATATTGTATTATTAATCGGACTGCATTATCATATGAGATCATATTACATAAAATTATATTTAAAATGGGAAAATCATACGGATTATATATAGAAATATACAGATATCATTGGGAATAAAATTTGTATAAGTTTTTAGAGGTTATGATTTTTCTAATACATAATATATGATAAAATTATACTCGAGATTTTAGAAAATTAATTTTTTAGTTTTAAATTCATTCTCTATCTCTAAATAATATATTTGCATGCAAAACGGTTAAACTCATCAAATATTTAATTAATTTATCATATAAAATTGTACGTAAAATAGTAAGTATATTCAATTATAAAATTTATTATTATAATAAATTATTTAATACAAAGTTATAGTTTTTATAGACTATCTATTTTAGTTTAGAGTAGAGTTTTTTTTATTTCGTACGAAATTTGTCAAAGCATTGCATTATTCAATTAATCTGCAGTATTTGTTTAAATTAATTGATTCAAATGGTGATTAATAATGTTATAAATAAGGTTAAAACCTAAAATACATGTGTATTTTACCTATAATTACATTATTGCTATTATTGGTCAATTAAATTTATTAATTAATATAATTTACTAAATGTTATTAAATATTATTTTGAAACATTTCTTTTGTACGCATTTTTTAATTTCAAATAAATTACATGAATATTCGTGCCAACTGTATTATGTGGTTTATAATTAAAATTACAAGAAAAAACGTTGTTAAACTTTATTGTTATTGCAAAAAATCATAGCTATCGGCATGCAATAGTTAGAATTAGGAGAAAAATCTTGATAAAGTAATAAATAAAATCATAAGTCATACACGTGATTTACTATAATAATGTATTTAATATGTTGGAAATATAAATTAAGGTTATAATTTTTGAGGTTATAAATTTATGTATAAATTTATCTCATCATTAATGATTACTTAATAAAACATATTTTTATTTAAAAAGTTCAGCATACTTACATAAAAATTGTACTTTAACTTTTAGCACTTGTTTAATAAAAATATAATTATTAAGATAACGGGGCAGAAGGTTTGCCTTTGTACTGCCGATAAGCCGATATATTTTGCACTTCCTTTTGTAAGGAAGTTGAAAGGTGCGAGAATGTGTCAATAATAGTTATTCATTTCTATAATAATAATCAGTCGCGTAGATTCTATAAAGCTATCTTGAAACTTCCTTTCACTTTAATTTCGTATTCTAAGTGAGACTCATCCTTTGTTGCGGCTCGACTAACCAACCAACAGACCTTTTTATTTAATAGAAAAGCATATTGTTATCCTAGTACTTCATATAATTTTAAGGATTAACTGAGGGTTCACCTTACGTGATAATCCCTATCGATAATACACACATATTCTTAATTAAATATCATATGGTGGTCGGTATACAAGCAATCGACATCATCGGCATTTCCAAGATTGTGCCGTCGGTGTTGGATTTTTGTTGCCGACTGCACGCGTTTTACTCTTCATGCAAAAGTTTATGTTGTATTTGCTATTAAGAGAAAGTGATTTGTCCTTATGTCTGAGTTTTTAAAAATCTCTAGGTATGCCAAGTAGTATATCAAATAGTATATTAAGGATCGTAGTGTATTAAAGGAAGTTGTGATTATGTATGAATTGGGTAGAATTAAAATTGAAGAATGAAACGAACAATTTAACAATAACTAATTCAATTGCGGATTTGCATTTGTTTTTGTTTATATCGCCCATGTGATAGCTTTGTCTACACAAGGACAGTATTGGTTTTATTTTTTCGTGATAGCGGGAATTTGTTAATATAAAGATTATAAAAAATATATAAAATGTATTGTGAAAAATTATTTTATGTAAGTGATCGATAGTGCAGAGTCTAATCAAATGTTCATTCATTTAATCCAAAAAGAAACTTGAATTTTATTAATAAACCGTAGAGGCGATTTTATTCTTTATTAAGTGGCAAAAATTTGACGAAATTTGTACAGTTTGCTTCAAAAATATAAGATCTTGTAATAATGACCGCCTACTACTAATTATTATTTATAATGATTGATCAAAAGGTTCATGATATTAATTAATAATACTTATATTTATTATTGAATATGGAACAATGTAGAAAAATTTGGCAAAACAATAAAAATTATATGTAATCATATTATTTTAATTTAAAATAATTTATGCTTTGGCTAATTTTACATGATTTAATATTTTAGCTTAATAATTGCAAAATTAAAATCATATTGTCATATATAGAGCAGAAAATAATTCAGTAAAAATTTTAATTGATTATTGGCAGGCAATCTTAATTCAAAATTGTAGTTAAATAATTTCGAAAACTTTATATATTTTATGATGATTATAAATCATTCGTGTGATTTTGAATTACTAGCTACATAACTTATAAAACGCAATAATAATGTAATAGCAATCATTTAAAATCCAATAATTTCTCCTTTAAATATGGTTCATAATAATTGGCTTTCTGTTCAAACATTGCAATGTTATTCTCTATTTCCTTGATTCTAGAATTTAGCTTATTAGATATTAATACAGACTCTTCTTCGGCCAATATTTTCTGAAACTAAAGTGATTAGGGAAACGTTATTGAAACACGCGTATTTAAAGTATTAAATTCTTCTATCGTAATAATAGAGTAGAAAAGGTATCTTACATGCTCTAATTGTCGTTTCTGTCTGATTTCTGATGCCAAAAGATCGAGAAGATACGTGAAAGCCTCGGTTGAATTCCCAAGTCTAACGAAGATATATTCATTAATAGCCACGTTTGCAATAAATATCAATTATGATATTGAAATTATTTAATGTCACCTTAATTTGATTTCCTTAAAGTTATCGCCGATAAAGTTTAAGCACAAATTAATTCGTTTATCGTCTCCTGACCGATAAAAGCAGACTGACTTAAATACAATTAAAATGTGCTCCTCGGGAATTATCGAGCTGTTTGATATTGTTAAATTGAGAAAGCGATGCAGGATCGTCGAATTTTCCGAACGCGATAAATAAACAAGCGTATCTTCCGATAAATTTTCTCGATACCTTTGAAACATTTTGTCCCATATCGTTTCATTTGCACCATTCAAGCCAAAACAGCAGGCCCATTCGTGCAAGTCAGCTAATTCTCTTTGGTAAAATTGATTTTTAATTTGGAAAATAAGTGATTTCAGATAAGTGATTTTTCATTTTGACGTAAAAAAAGAAAAAAAGCCAATTCAATACACACGATTTAGATGTCTCATTGCAGAGGTAATGTTGTAATTGTTTCGTTGCATTGTCCCAGCAATTTTTATATCCAAAATGACATGCCCAATAATTGCTGATTCTCCTTAATAGCAAAGTGGAAGAATTATCGTCCACCCGGTCCTCGAATCCAATATTATCGACGAGAGGCACGATCAATCGCAAACAAAAGTTCTGAAATCACATTTTGTACAAGTTTTTTCCCTTCCCATTCAAAACTCTTCCCTCGAATGTCACTTCGTTCATACAATAACGTCCTCCTTACCTTGAAGCTATCGTGTGCTTGTGTATTCGACAAATGGTAATTAAAGAAACTAAATATAAATTGGGCATCGTACCACGGAATATAATCGATTTCCCGATGTAAATACGAGACGAGATTGAGGAAAATTTTGACGTCCAGTAGATTTTTCAGAGAAAATTGCACCGCATCGTTGATGATTTGGGCTCGATTAATGGCTGGTATTTGTTGGTAATTATCGCTATTTAATAGTTTAACCAGGCGAATCCAATTTTCTTCGTCGTATAAAACACGGTAGTAAGCTACGTGTGGGACCCAATGATATATATTACATGATTTACGTGGTAAACAGCGAGTGCAATAACAGTAATGAATCTCTCTCTCTCTCTCTCTCACCTGTCTGTTGAGTATTGAAAAGAATCCAGTCGTTGGGATTGACACCGTTAATCATTAGTCGCTTAGCATCAGGTTTCAACCAATGGCTCGGAAAAGTTAAATTAAAGTTCGGGTTAGTGAGTGTCGCATAATTTATCGGTATGTACCATTTGCTCGTGAAATTTCTTTCCGTCAAACCAAAGAGAATAGTTGCCGGCATTTGCGTGATTTTTATCGCCCCAGTCGTATAATTCCTCGTGACATTTATTATTGGATATAATTCTGAATTTGTCCAAGTTCTCATTACCTTCTTAACATTTATGTTGCCCAATCTCGTATCCTTCGAGGCGTTCACGGCACTTTGTATCGCTTCCCAGAAGTTCTCTGGTTTTACAGAACCATATTTACTATTCTCATAATGTACGTATAAAAGTGCGTGTTATTAAAAGCTTATTGTTTTTCTTTTGTCTTCGCAAAATAAATTTTAGAATAAAAAACTTACTTGGCCTTCAGAAAATTTACAATACCGCTTTGAAAGATTTGTTCAGTTAAAAAATTTGACATCATTCGCATGATAGATGCACCTGAAGAATTGAAAAACCGCAGATTAACGGCACAAGTGTATTAAATAAAAATGTGCTTGACGTACTTTTTGAGCTGGAGGAGGTGGACCGCGCCAGCAGGTAATGAATATTTCTCGGACTATCGGAGATAATTTTATTTAACGGAGAAGTGTCGGTAATTTTATTAGGGAGAAATGATCTGCGCTGCAGTTCCCGAATAACGAATATCTCTTGTAATCGGAGGTGCGGCGCAATCTATTGAGAAGAAAATCAATTTTAATTAGAGAATCTCATGGTCGTGGCCAGATACGCTCAAACCCAAATATATTGATTACTTTATCGGCTAAATAATAGTTCATGTACTCGGTAAGGCCTTCGGTTAGCCACATGTATTTCCACGAAGCCGGACTAATTAGTTGGTTAAACCATTGATTCGCAATGTCTCTCGAGGCTCGTAAAATCACATTAATTTTCTTAAGTGGGCCAAGTAGCTCGTTATATAAAATATCCTCCTTTCTGGAAATATAAGATGCGACGATAATAAAGTAATTTATAAGCTCCATCGATATTGTATAACTAGTCGAGCAATTTAACGATTACTTTGTAATGATAAAGCCCAGGCTAGAAGAAGTTGCAGCGTCAGTTTTCTCGGGCAGAATGAGATTGACAAAAGTGTCTAAAGGAAAACTTTGTTGAGTATAATTTTCCATCATGGCAATTGATTGTTCATACATCTCGTGCGCCAAGTCAATTGATTTCAACGCGGCAGCGGTCGTGTACGTGATGAAAGTTTTATTCGAGAATAATCTCGTTACATTTCTCACGTTATTTAGAACCGCAAAATTAAGCTGATAAGTTGAGATGTTTGTCGCGGAGTGAAAGTGCATCCATCGCTGTCCCTCCTTAAACTCGACGTAGTTTCTCGGCGAACTCGCTGCGATCGTCGTAAAATTTAGAGACGTTTGCACGGTGAGGTAGATCTCTGCCTTAACCGCCGGCTCATCTCTGCACGGGAAAATTCGTCGCGCTGATATTGGATAAAAATTCGTCAACAGCATTGCCCTGCAACACACGTGGCATTGTTGTTTAAAATTACCGTTTGCATCGACCTATCGACACTGTTATTATACACATACCTTCTCTCATTCTCAAAGTCGTAATAAAATTTTCTATACAGACCCGTAGACATTGTATTGATCGAGCCCATGTAATTGATTTCAAGCGAATATCTTCCGGGCGTCAAAAACTCTTCGAACGCCATTGTTACCGTCTGCTCCCTTTTATTGTAAACGAACTCGGCTGGCCGAATCGTCTCGGACGAGGCATCGAAAATCTCATCCGAATTCTCCAACGAAGCCGTGCTATTCGCAACAGTTGTTGCGGGCCTCAACGCTTCCAAAGTCTCGCTCGCATTACCCTTCAAGGTCAAATAAACGCCCTCTTCGCAAAACTGCAGCTCTTGGGAATGCAGGGATATATTCTTCGTCGCTTTATGAACGAGGAGATCTATCCTCACGTAGCCACTAAAATTCCCATCGCCAATGCACGGATCCAAATAAACTTGGTACCTCAGCGGTTTGGTATTATTTAAGAAGCGATTGGTCGCGTCTCTCGTGGCATCTTGACCTCTCGAATTGTTGTACTTGGTTGCCAAAACCGCCAGTAAAGAGCCGAGGAACGCGAGGCAAAAAGTAATGTACTTTCTGACTATCATCTTGCACGGGCTGCTCGCGAATGGCATTTGACACATTTCTTATGGTCGTGCGGTACCTGGTAATGCTCGCTTATTGAATTAACCCTGAATATGAAATGTAATTGTGCGGCGGCTCGGGAAAGATGAATGCATTAAAAGTATACGGGGCCTTTGTAAATCCCGTTAAAGGCGCGGGGAACTTGAGCGTCCAACATTATTATAAAGTGTACATACTTTTAAGCATTAAATTTTGCGTTTACGCGCGGGAAATGCAGTGAGCAACATTATTATATATAAATTCGCGAATATTATAAATTCCAACAAAAGTCAAATCAAGATGGCAATATGAAATTGCTATTAAATTTGAAAATATAAATAAGCCTTTTATGCGAAAGTAGATCAAGTTCAAATCTAAAACGAAATCATCGCGATTTAGACTGGACGTATTGTGCAACATGACGTCATCATAACCAATGAGCCCATGAAACTGATTCTAACAACACTCGTTGCCGAGTGATTTATCTATTATGCTAAAACGTTTTACTTATGAAATAAAAATGCTTGTTGAACTTACTATAATTACTTTAGGCTAGTCTGCTATAATTCTTTAAATTCAACCGATTGCAATTGTTCTGCAATGACATTTGCATATTTCAGTCACTGGAGCGCATAATATCGTGGAATCGCAGTTAATCGCAAATAATAATCAATATTTGAAAATGCATGAAAATACAATATATATATTGCAGTATAATTACACTGTACGTGTATTTGCTACTCATATTCAAGAGAATTGATAATGGAATGGACATTGTAAATATGTAGCTATACGGGCATGTAAAATATTTGCAACGAATTAATTTATTAACATTATTAATCTTTTTATATTAAAACTATTTAATTTACTCAAGAGAATGAATGTAAGAAGAATAATAACAAAAGATTGAACTTTTTACATTTTTATTGCACAATTAGGCGCTTTACTAAAAGTAAATAAATTTTCAAGCCTTTAAGTATTTTTTTTTTTATATAACCGAATGAATATTGTTATTATTACATTAATGTATATGGTCGATATATAGTAAGCAGTTAAATTGTTCCAATTTTTGCATATGAAAAATTTAGGACAATTTATAGAAAATACTACATATTTATAGAAATGGCAAGTACTTTTAATTTTTTAATTTGCAAGGCATAATATATTAATATATATTTATTGATACAGGATTCCAGAATTTCGAGATGTGTATTTGCAATCAATGAATTGTATAAGATTTTCATGGAGATTTATAGATTTACATCTGCGAAAAAATGTCCAGGAGAATATTTTTGTAGAAAAGCTTTCAACAGGTGTATTTTTCTTAAATTTAAATTTTCTATTTTAACGAGTTTTATTAAAACATTTACTTCTTTAAAGGGATTAATAGCAGCTTGTCAACGCTCAGTAGATATCAATCATGAAACAGAATGTTTCATGAGAGACAATAATTTAGCAAATCTACAAGTATATATATATATAATAATAATATTAATTCGTACATATATTAAAAATCAATTTTTATTTTATCGTATTTATATGTTTTATAATACATCTATACAAAAGCTTATAATATGTACAATTTAAGATACAGTAAAACACAGTAAAATACAGTAATACTATATTGGTCTTTAAAAAAAGTTTAATAGAAATAATAATCGAGAGCCGAATTATTATTTAAGGTAATATTTATAATCTAATTAATAAAGTAATGCGTAATTATTAATATTAGTGTGGCGAGACTTAGGTATCTCGAAGTTATTCTCAAGTCGCTTGACGAACTACGTGAATTTATATCTTTCACCCAGGATTTGAGCGTTTCTTTATTGTCCGTTAACCACTTGATATTATTTTCGGCCAATTTTATTCCTTGCCTCGTTATATTGTACGGTATGTCCATATTAATCGTTGATTTAAGCTGAAAAGACATGAAATTAGAAGGCCGCCAGTATTCCGGAGAAACCAACGAGAAACCATTTACCTTTTCCACTTGAATCGTCGTCGTAATTCTACTGCCAATATTACTAAATAAATTGGATATTTGCTCTTCGTTTTTACTGAAAATTAAAATAGTCAATTCATTATCAATTCGAGATCAAACTCACACTGTTAGCCATCTGAGGATAGGATAGGACATCCGACCGACAAACACTCTAAACAATCTCAAATATCTTACATTTTTCGCAGAAGGGTAATGAACCTTTTAATTACATAGTCCAAGGCAGTATCGACTCCTGCCTCGCTATTTTCCAATGCACTATTAATAGCTACGGATATAACTGAGAATGTATTGTTGAAGGGTGAGGTGTCGTTTACAATGTAGTTGAAGTATTTCTGCAAAATCTCATTGTTGTTGGAGCATCCCAGAGCCACCAGAAGCTCCTTCTGCCTCTCGGTATCGTTTGCTTTCACGCAGCGATCGAGAACTCTTTCCCACAAGTCCACGTTGGCTAATTGCAGTCCGTAGCAAAGAGTGGCTTTCCTCAAGTCCGGCGAAAGACTGCAAATTAATTATTCAAATATAGTCACCCCGCGCTCCCAATTACGCAAATTCCTCGCCCAACTCGAAAACTCTCACGCACACATTTGCCGTAGAATTATTATCCAGCCATTTCACCAATCTCTCACGCATCCTTGTGTTGCATTCGTAATGACCTAATGAGCAAGCCCACTCGATGGCTGCGATTCTGTTCAATTTCGTTATGTGCTTGTCATTCTGACTCTCCTCCAAGCCTACGGAATCCAGTAGAGTCCTCGTGGAGTTGAGTACGTAGGCCTAAAGTTTTATTAAAATTAAGCGAGCGTCAATTGCCAAGATTCTTAACTCTTACGCTTAGCGTGCTAATTGGGACGTCCTTACCTTGAAACTACGATGATACTCGGTATTGATTAGTTTTGCCTTTAGCCACGAGTACGTCTTGAATCCTGGCTGCCATGCAATGTAATTCGTCTCATTGGACAAATATCCCGTTAGCTGCAAAAGAATCTTCAGACTCAATTTCTCTTGCTTGACAAAAGCCAAGGCGTCGTCCACCAGCTGAGCACGATTCAAGACGTGAATCTTGGTTCGGTTCTCCGAGTTGATGTAAGCGCTAATGAGTCGCCAATTCTCCTCGTCGTAGTTGACGCGATAGAAGCCTTTTTAAGTAAATAAAAAAGTAAAGCACTCTACATGGGTAACGAAGCTTCAATGCCAAGATTCTAATTAAATAACGAACCTGTTTGCTGCTTGTTTAGAATGAGCCAATTCTTCGCACCAACGTCCACGGAAATGTTCGTGGCGGCGCTTTTCAGCCACTGTTGCGCTGTCGTTTTGGCAAAATCTGGTTTAGATTGAGTGGCATAATTGATCGGGATGTACCACTCGTACTTATCGTCCTTCTCTCCCTGGCTGGCATTGTAATTGAAAAAGCGCTCCTGCCTAAGCTCAACCGTCGACGTCCCGTAATATCTAGTCGCATACACGGCCGGATAGCCTTTATAATTGATCCATTTGTCCATTATGGTTTTCAAGTCGAGGGTGAGATTTTTATTGTTCACGACCTCTTGGATCGCCGCGAGAAGATCGTCCGAATTCGCCACCGAGAACGACCTGAAGCATCGGAATGCAATTAATATTACTCGGGCGCACAATGGAATCTCATAGTAATAATGAGAGTAAGCGAGGGGGTGGGTTGTTGCAGGCATTGTTGCAGCTCATACTTTTTGGTCAAATAATTCTGGAGGCCTTGTTGGAAAATTGGCTCCGTAAGAAAATGTTGCATCATACGGATGACAGCCCCGCCTGTTTGAAGGACAAAAGAAAAAAAAATTGTCTATCATATTAGAACGAACGATACAGCATGTGAAAGCTATAACACATGACTCGCGCGACTTTATCTAATCAATAGTGTTGCCTGTATCTTAAATTGATAAATGAGGTCCAAAGTTTCGCAGATCGCTATCGTCGTGTTTGAGCGCATTAAAGGCTTTAGATACCCTCGATTTTAAGTAGAAAAATTCTTTCTCGTAAAAAGACTCCATATTTACCTTTCTCATACGATATTCTGTCAAATATTGCGTTGATCTCACTCGGGCTCTCCACATCTTGATTAAGCGGATGTGTTGATAAACTGCTATCGAAATCAAAGGCTTTATTTTGTATGCTTTTTACGACTGATTGGTCAATCGAGTGCCATTCTGGCTCAATCTAAATTGTAGAATGACATTTGACAGAAGAAGAATAAATTTTTGTGTGTAAAAATTACGTCATTTCAAAGTATCGCCGAATGTGACGTGTCAATTTTTTTTTCTTTTTTTTATGAAATTCACTATATTCTAACGTGGAAGTTTGTGGTAAGAATTAATTTCCAATTCAACAGTTGGCTACACCTTACCTTGTCCGTGATGTATGCTTGAAAAAAGTTGGCAAATCCCTCATTGAGCCACAAGTATTTCCACCATTTTGGACTGACAAGATCGCCGAACCATTGATGAGCAAACTCATGAGCAATTGTTTCCACGATATTTTGCTTCTCACTCGTCGTTAAAAGCTTATCGTCGTAAAGCAGAGATCTTTCCCTGAAATTCATTACCAATGACTTGACAATATTCAGATCGCCCCATTGCAGAGTGCTCATTTACTTTACAAAAGTACATCGTGCTACCTATAAAGAACCAGACCCCAATTTTCCATTGCACCAGCGGCGAAATCGGGTATGGCCGCCTCCTCCATTTTATTTATTTTGAACGGTATCCCCGTAAACTCCTCCAAAGCCCTCAATATCCTCTCGCTCGCCTTCAATGACATGTCACCGTACTTTATGGCATTTGGCCTAGCATAGAGGCTCACATTCAAATAGTGATTACTAATCTTGGAGAAATCCGAGACAACGAAGGCCAGCAAATACGTGGACATTGGCGGTGTGGTGGCGAAGCTCGTCTTTTTCAATTCCCCCGCCAATACGACGTTCTTCACCTTTGTATTTGAAATGGCGGAGTAAGTCTGATTGTGTACAATGGTAACGTCAAATGTCGCTTTGTATTGCGGCTCGTCGAAGCACGGGAACGCACGACGTGCACTGACGGGCTCAAAGTGCGTGGTCGCAAGCCACCTGAAATTTCAAAAGTTATTCAATCCCATTGGGGTTCATTCCCATCTCGTTGCGGGAGATTGAGATGAAAGTAGTTGTTGGCTTATGCTCGCTTCTTTCATTATTTATTATGAATTGTCGTCAAATCGAAGTGAACTTAAGCGCTCTGCCTAATTAATTATGTATTATATATTGTATCTTACTTTTTCACTCCTGCGTTTGTGTAGGAGCTCCTGTAGAAGCCACGCATATCATCGTTCAGTCTACCGACGTAGTCTATTTTTAAAATGTAGCTGCCTTGTTGGAAATCATCCTTTAAGCTTGTGATGTTAACAAAGTCCTTGGTGGCGTCAAACTGAACAGAGAACTCCTGGATCTCTGTCTTGCCTGTTTTCAAAAGTATATTGTTACGATCGAAGCGCAGCTCTTTCGAATGAAGTATTATATTTGGAACTTTGGTGAGTATTTCCAGTTCAATTTCTACGGCGCCATCGAAAGTAAATTGCTTGTCGGGAGCTTCGTCGAGGTAAGGGGTTATCGTTAAATAATATTTCTTGGGTATAACAGTGTTCGGTAATGTGTAATTGATCTTGGTTTGAGTTTTGTTACTCGATATTTCAGCATTCGCATCAAATTTAATGGGAAAATGCAAATGCGCGTTTGCTGTTAATATATGCACAAGCACAAGTATATTGACTATCTTGTACATCTTTTATGGTGTTTCTGATATTCCTATGGAAAATAATGCAATGTAATAATTATTATGCCCTTCTCCCTTAAATAAAAATGAATGTTATAATATTTTTGTAATATTTGCATTTTACGTACCATTAACATTTAGAAATGAGTTCGATTGAAATGCGTATGGAGATGTAGTTAGAGAATTGATTGTTGTTGATCTAATAATTGAAGAAGAAAAGCAGAGAACTTGTACAATTCACGTTTAAAGCGTTGTCTTTATAAAGCATGTAATCTTGCTTTTAATCTTATCTTAGCCTTAAGAAATATAATATATATTGTAAAAATGATGACCGTGAAATTCATTTAAAAAAAAAATTTTTTTGAATTATTAAAATAATTTCATAAATTATAAAATTTCCATTATACAAATATCCACCGTTCATTTGAAATTGTATTAAAATTGTATCTCAATTACAATTTGCTCTCACAGATATTTGGCTCCATTGTGTTTATTATCTATTTTGTTTGTCAGTCTGGATTCTATAAATAATGAATTGTATATGATATATATATATATATAACAAATATGATAGCAGACGAATATATTGTTAACGTTAATTGGTTTTGGCATAATTTAGGTATGCCACCTCTTTACCGTGATTAGTCTTTTAAATATAAATCTATATTATTTGTAGGCAATTGGAATTTTTAAAAATGTTAATCTTCCCCTGAATATTAATGTCGATTACCTTTCATTACGAGTAGTTAGCTAAGCTTATTCTGCTTTTCGTTATTTCATCATCTTGTATAAAGTTCATTATACAAAATTCTAAGCAAAATGAAGATAATTTGCATATTCTGCGTTCGAAAATTCGTTGCTCAATAAAATGTTACGAGTACTTATATATAATTTTCTTAAATGCAGTCCCAATTGTATCTGCACAAAAAGGCTTCATTGTCGAAAAATTTTATATTTGATATTGTAAGAAATTTAAAAAATATCTGGTCTAATAGTATATAAGAAATTTTTTTTTTTTCCATGCATGCCGAATAATCTTTGAAAAATACCTTATTCACGCACGCTTTATTTCTTATTGTTATCTATAATCTTTATAGATATCAATCCTTAGGTCATCAATACCGAGTTGCAATATCATTAGTTTTCATTTACCGTTTAAACAATCATAATTTCGAGCTTTTATTATTATTCGACACATCATCCACCATATTAATGACAGATTAATAACCCATAATAGAACAGTATTTTATTGTTAATCTTGTCCTATATTTTTAACGATTGATTATTTTTGAAGAATTTTTATCTCATTGAAATATTTTCTTCTCATACGGAATAGTATATATTTTCATACATTTTATACGCGTAGATTTATCAGTTGGTCATTTATTTCTTGAATGGGAGAATATATATATAGATTTTCATTTTTAGAATTTTTTATGCACTTGTATATATATTATAAATGTTTGTAGTTTTTAATTGCTCGTGTATCGTTTCAAGGCAGTCATATTTATGCATAATGTTTGTTTATGTATAATGAAGTTCTGAATAAATAAATCTATGTATACATAAATTTGGAATCGGTTAAAAATCCTTTTTAGTCGAGAGAAAACTATAGCAATCAAAGTGAATTTTAAACAATATAATTGTCGTAGCTTGGAGAATATATTTTTGTTAAGATTACTTCTGCTTATGAAATATTATTTTTGCCTTCTAATATGTTTCTGATAATTTAAAAAATATTTTATAATGAAAATCTACTGATAAAATTGTAATAAAAAAAATTACCGGATATATCACCAAATAAAATATTTTCAATAAGCACTTATTATTCGATTAAATTTTTTTTTTATTCTATTTAATTTTTGCTTCGATTCAATTAAATAATGAATTATATTATAGTTTGCCTTTTCAATGTAATTCTTATGTTCGCTTAATAAAGTTTTCAGAAGTGCTACTAGTTTTTTTGTTTTCGGGTAAAATGATCTAATCTTAGTTTTTATATATTTTCAGGCCAGGCTCTATTTCATGATAATATAATATTAATTTAATTTAACCGTCAAGCATTTAATTATTCCAACGCTTTCTTTTAATTTGCTTGCAAATTAATATTTAAATAAAATTATAATGCCTTATATTTGACGATAAATTTGCTAAATAATCATATTTTTATTTATAATATTTCCTGCGTATAATTCGTAGGAATCGGTAATTTGATAAATAAGACGCTCTTTTACGAATTAAAAGAAAAAGCAAAAAAAATTATTGAGCCAATTATCTCTTATAATAGCTTTTTGATGCTTTTTAGGAAGAATAAAAAGCGAAGGTGCACAGTTTGACGTTGCATGGTATTGGTATTTTTATTGTCGATAATTTGCAGGAGAGTCGATGAGTTAGTGGTTTTGGGGGGGAAAAAAAAAACACGTGTTAAAATGTTAAGGTACACTAAAGATTTATTAGTCGTATTTTTCTGCTTTCGTACTTCTCGTGTATAGGTATGCTGTTATACATGGATGGAGGATTGAATACAAGTATAATTAAAGTGCAACGAGGTTGTACATATTTGAGAAATATCACTTAATTATTTGCATTCTGATTTAGTAGGTAAAAGTTATCTGCAATCATCAAGTTTTAATAAGAAAATTTTCGTGACGTAATCGTTAGTTTAAGCTTAACGTATGCGATATAATATATTGCACTCTTCTCTCTTTATCTCATTTTAATAATTCAAATAATCAAACCTTCGTTGAAATAGATTTGATTAGTACAGTTATCGAGCTAAATTGTGGATTGCTATTTGTCTAAGCTCGATAAAGATTCAATATTATATAACAATTATAAATAATTTATAGAATTTACGAAAGAAAATTAATTTTATTTATATTTTTCAATTGTTAGCTGATTACTATTGCATTAACATCAGGTGTAAAATCCGCTATTTTATCTATTTCTTTATATTTTCCGAACGCGAATAGATAATTGCACTTATAGCTTTAAGAATGTTTTAATATAATTTTATTTGTTATTTTGGACGATACTTAAATTTTTGTCCAAACTAAAGTTTGTAGCTCCATTTGCATCTTTAATGGAACAATTTGTAAATAAAAGTAAATTAGAAATAATGAATAGATTTTTTTTTGTACTTATATTATCGAAAAGAAACAACAAATTAATTTTGTTTATTACTTTTTTTTTATATACTTATATTTTATTACTTTTTGCTCTAAATTTTAATTTTCTTAGAAATCAATAATTAATAATTTATTTATTTATCTATTTATAAGCGATGCACGACCATTAACTTATATTAAATCGTTTATTATTATTATAATAGACGTATATAACTTTACGTATAACTTTACTTTACAGATGCAATTTTAAATGCCACCTATTGCCAGAAATATCATAAATGCATATTTAATTTTAAATAAAATGTGAACTACGTAAATAGTTATTAACACTATGTTGAATTAAATATTAAATATAAGATGAAATAAAATAAAGAAAAAATGTAGAATAAAACTATAACTTTGGATATTTCAAATGTATAAATCATCTGACCGAGCGTGGACTTCATTGCAATAAATTGTTAATATGTTTCGATTTTACGTTAAAAGTAAAGAATCTGAGATTACTAGCGATTTTAGTAAATATCATATAAAATAAAATAAATCTATAAATACTAAAAATTCATAAATTTAAGTATTCATCAGCTTTATTTCCATACTTATGCTTCCCTTTACATTGTCGTTTAAGTTAACTTTCTAATAATTGGTTATAACGTCCATAATAAAATGCCTGTAATAATGTACACTCGCGTGAACATTCACTTCTTTGGGATTGAAAGGCTGATCGGTAATTGGCGTTGTTCCTTCGTTAACACCAACCACATAATTATTTGTATCGAGAAGAGGACCACCACTTTCACCCTGAAATTAAGACAATTGAGGAATAAGAAATTAAAAACATTTACATTAGTTTTATATGCTAAATTAAGACAAAATTAAACAATAAGGAAGAAAAATCCCAACATTACTATTATAAAATTAATAACAATATTTTAAGAACATTTTTACATTGGATTTTTTTATGTACTTTTCTAAAAAAATTTACATTTTCTAATCTAAATATATTATATATATAAATAAATTCATAATCTAAAAAAATTTACACCCAATTTTTAACAATCTCATGTACGATTACTAGAATTAATTACTTATGATTTTTACTTATGATAATTACTCATGATCACGCCTTCTTAGTGCAATTCACTTTGAATAGAAAACATTTTTTAAATAGCTAATATTGATTTAAATAACATGGATATTATCTGGTATTAATTTTTCTTAATAGTAATTAGTTTTATTAATTGACATTAATAAACAGCCAATATATGACTAATATTATTAGATATTATTGGAACTACAGTACGTCATTATATAGATTTTTTGCGTGATATTTGTATTGCTGTTCCATTTGCATAAAAATAAACGTATATGTCACTCTACGAAAAAATATTTTCCCTTTCATATGTGCTTGAATATGCCCAAATATTGAAATTATGTAAAATTATGAATTAGATTAAATCGCTTAGATGATTACGCGATTGCATCTACATTTGCATATACACTTTTACGTATGAAGGTCTTCAATAATGAATATTAAAATTTATTCGTAATTATATATTAAATTTTTAAATTATTTCGCATCATATTTAATGTTGACATATAAAATATATATATATATATATATGTACACACGTAAGATTATATCTTACGAGCAGACAAAAATATGTACGAGGGTATTTGTCTTGAAAGAAAAGATAAATATAATTTCAATTGCTGTTATTGATTTAGTAAATTAAACAAAATTTCAATATCTACTTATTCGGCAAATTAAAATACAAGTGCTAAATTTTCCAATAATATTCAACCGATATAATGTATAAATGGCATTGCAATTAAATTGCTATTGATACTTACATTGTCCAGTAATGTATAAGGATTTGCTATTGAACAAATCACTGTCTCAGGAACAACCATGTGCGTATTGCTTTGCGAAATTTTCATTACTCTTTCTAAGCATTTCGACTTTGATATAACTTTGAGCATTGCTGTTTCCATGATAATAGCAAGTCGTTGGGTATTCGTTCGACCCCAGCCTGCCACAATAACAGTCAATCCAATTATCTCATTAGGTAACCGAGTTGAGAGATTAGCTGGCTCAACTTCTGGATCAGTAATAGTTTCTTCTAACTGATGAAAATGTTTTAATTAGCTCTATTGTTATGAATACTATGATTATTGTGATTATTGTGATTCTTATGAATATTGTGATTCTTATGATTATTATGATTATTATGATTCTCATGATTCTTATAATTCTTATGATTCTTATGATTCTTATGATTCTCATGATTATTGTGATTCTTATGATTATTGTGATTCTTATGATTATTATGATACTTATGATTATTATGATTCTTATGATTCTTATGATTATTGTGATTCTTATGATTATTGTGATTATTATGATTATTGTGATTATTGTGATTATTATGATTCTTATGATTATTGTGATTCTTATGATTATTGTGATTATTATGATTCTCATGATTATTATGATTATTGTGATTATTATGATTATTGTGATTCTTATGATTATTATGATTCTCATGATTATTATGATTCTTATGAT
>JAPYYT010001426.1:0-27222 GCA_030522565.1 Ceratosolen corneri | reverse complement strand
ATCTACAATTTTTAGTTTCAGTCTATAAATTCGTATGGCTTTTAAAAATATATTTAATGCTTTGTGAAATTAAGACCATTTAATATAAGTGGTTAAGTCAATATTTATGACAACATAGTCTTGTAAATGTCGAATAATTATTAAAGACAGTATGTATAATGGGATGAAAGTTGTCATTAGTTAAGAAAGTATTGCTCAGTGTGAAAAATTATTATTAGAAAAGATGTTGACCGTTCAAAAAAGAAATGAAAAGAAAAAAAAAAATCAAGTTTTTCAACATTATTTTTATGATTATTGTAAAATATATAGTTATTATGAAAATTTAATATTTTAGATTTTTAAGAGGCTAAGCAAAATGTTTGGATGTGTATTTCTGGTCACAAGAATATTTATGATAAGTGAAATGATAAAAAATGTTTCTGGCACAGGCACTATCAGATATGTACATAAACATGCCGTCTGACTTAGTCAGGCCAATGTTTGTGCCAACATTTTTTATTGCAGTTTAATTACTTGGATGTTTATTGTTTGCATTTTAATATTTCCAATATTTAATTAAAGAATTGTAATCTTTGGTAAGCCACTAAGTGATAGTACTATCGTTGCAAGTGATTTCAATCAATTCTGATAAGTAAAATTAATACTATCACACGTGATAACAAGTCATCATTGGTGTTAAACATTTTCAAATTATTTTCACATTTCTCTGCAAAATAAGTAGAAAGGAAATGGGAGTATAAAATAATATCACTGCTAAGACAACGTTTTTTCAAAATTAGTTTTCCTTCTCTTTTTTTATTAGAGCCATAAAATAAAATACTTTGCGCATTATCTACTTATACTTATTATTATTATTATTATTATTATTAAGACTGGCTTTGTATTCACAGGATTTCGCAAAAATATAACAGCAATAGAGGCTATTTTTAAACGGTATACAATGAAATGCGATTTAGTATTTGAATTATTTCTCCAGAAGACGTGCATCTTATAGATTTTGATATTTAACTTTAAGAGTTTGACGTACAAGTCGATGCGCCAAAATATTAAAATATAAATGTACAATTAATACAATTAAATAGCAACAACAATAACAGCTAATCACATGTGTATCACTTAGGGCTAGATAAAAATTACTCGCTAATTTACATAAATTAATTTGTACTCCAGCCGGGTATCCAACTCCTTTTATACGACACTATTTAAACATATAAGATTATGTAATTTTTTGTAAAGGGCTAAACCTTGGCCTTTATTTTAAAACGCATTGTTTGTCTTTGTAAGCTATTGTGCACATATTCAAGAGCTCCAATCAAATAAAAGATTATATTTTATGCCACGATAATTTAATACACCGAACAGAAGGTATTTTAAAATCAAACTTAATGTAGAAGTACGAAAGAGCCAAATAACCACACCAAGTACCGTTATGTAAATGTTGATATCTGTATTTAGCTCAAATTTACTTATCGTTCTTATCGAATGAAAATTAATAGACCTTGTATACTAATAGCAAGTCAACAATTGACTAAAAAAGACAAACAACCACGAATGAAAATTCGCTTAAATTAAAGGCACTTTCTCTCGCATTAACATTCAAATTAGATTTTTTTATGACTTACCACCTGCCGTTGACGAAACAATTTCATTTAGTTTGTGTGTCTCTTCGGGACTTAATTTAAGAATAGTATCAAGGACCGGAACCAATCGACTACGCTCATCCCGATTCTCTAAAGTTACAAACTACAACAATAAAAATGAACGCTTAGGCATACAATCACCGTGATCCCATAATATTCGAATACTTTACTTGTACACACTTTAAAAACAACGTTTTTCAGGTACTCGAAATTCACTGCCTCCTTCTCTCGTTCGACGTATCGCTTTTGTCTACGAATGTCCTCTTTAAGTAACTGATTAAGTTGAGTGAGCTTCGCTATGTCTCGCTCCGCATCTGCCAGCAGTTCTGTCAAATATTTCACGCGATTCTTGTAAATCGTCACCTCGGGATTGTCTTCGGGAACCCTCGACACAACCTCACGTTCCTCGAAAGGGAATTCTAATAATTGATCTAAGGGTGTGATGGTGTGTATTGGTAGCTCGGCTGCTATTGCTCTTCTTTGATTGCGCTCGGTATTTTTCGTCGTTTGCTGTAAAGACTCTGTATTCTCTGAACCCTGGTAAGAATGTAAAATAAAAATGGTACACTTTTACCGAAAAATATATCACTCTTTTGCTTTGTAATCATAAAATGAGAATATACTTCACATTCTTCCCTTCCAATAAGTGGTGGCGGCGGCGGTTCTGGAATTATAATTGGCAGTGTGGTTTCATTGCTGGTCGATTCTGTATTTATTACAGAATTTAAAGCCGCTTCGAGCTTCATATTTTTAATCTCTTCTTCGTGCCTCTTTCTAAGATTATGTATTTCTTCCTAAAATTATTCTTACATTTAATATTCTTGAATTTTTAAATATGTTTTGCGTTTTACTTACCTCGTGCTTGATTTTTAAATTATCCACTGCTTTCTCGTGATTGCTTTGCAATCTTTGTATTTCAATTTCTTGACTCTTATATTTATCCATTAAAGCAGCCGAGTCTTGCCGCAATTTTGATAATTTCACTGACAACGCTTCTTCATTGGCAGTCGCGCGATTCACTTCACTTTGTAATAACGTAATTTCCTTCGTTAAAGTTTCACTTTTTTCTCTATAATTTTCGTACTTCGCCGTTATGATAGAAATTTGCTGTTTACAATCTTCAACTTCTTCTTCCAATTCGTTGGGATTCGTGGGAACGGTTTTAGCTTTAAGAAGAACACTTTGCGCTCGTAATTTGTAATTCTCAAATTCTTCCTGCAAGATACTCGTTTCCTTTGTACTATTCTCCAGGGTTAAATTTAATTGATAATTTTCACGTTTCAATTCGTCGACATGACTTTGAAATGCTTTGATGCGCATCCTGGAGTAAAAGAAAATGTTTAGTTAATAATAGCATAACAATTGGAAGGAAATCATTTTGTAAATGAAAGTATTAAAGATGTAAAAACTGTAAGCCTACAATACATAGTATAATATGCATTATAAATATTAATCGTAGCAACGGCTACATTTTTAAGTAAATACTCAATCTATTTTTATTTATTAAAAAAAAATTATTTCAATTACTTGCTATCTTCTTCCAATTTAGTTATTTCTAATGAAAGTGATTCAACTTTTGTTTCGAGATCTTGCTTACAAGCTTCTAAGCATTTGGAATCTCTAGCAAAACTCTCTTTATCTTTCAGAGTTTTAGCAATTTCAAGTTTTGCCTCACTTATGTCTGATTCTAACGTTTGATTTTTTAGTTCAAGCGAAGTGATATGGTTGGTCTTAGTTATACAAGAATTTTGAAGTTCAGTTATTCGAGTAGTGAGAACTTCGATAGTTTCTAAATGCTGGTTTATCGTGGCCTCTAAATTTATTCTTTCGTTAGTTTCCTCATCAAGTTTTGTCTTTATGGTTTCAATACTTTTCTAAAACAAAAAAAATTTGTATCGCACAATGGTTGGACCATTAAGCATAATTAGACAATAAATATGGAGAAGAAAGCAAATACCTCGTAATTAGCTACTTCTAAAGATAATACGTTATTACTCGTTCGATCGTGTTTCATGTCGTCTAAGAGTGCACGAGTCGATTTATTAGTCCTTATTTCTGTTTGTAAGGAATTTTTCAAATCTTCACATTCCTTGCTTTTTTGTTGTAGTACCATTGATTCGGCTTTAATTTCATTATTCAAATCTTTTACTTTTTTCTCTAATTGTTCGCACGAGGCCTCAAATCTCGTCTTTTCTTCTACGAGGCATGTAACTTTAGCAGTCAGTTGCGCCACTTCTTTTTTTTCTTTATTAATAGTATCTTTAAGTGAATCATTTTCTAAAACGATGTTTTCTACACGTTTTGTCAGTCTTTTATTTTCATTTTTTACTAGTTCAATATCATCTTGAAGTTTATCATATTGAGATTGTATGGTCTAAATAAATATATTTCGAATGAGAATGCTGAATTGCAGGTAAATGTACGAAATTATTGCAATAAATTAAACACTTAAATATAAGCATGTGCGTATATCGCTTGCAAATTAAATATATCGCAACAGAACTTTAAATTCAATGTGCCGAATAAAGTGCCGTATTATTATTTGTAAGACATTTTTCTAAATACAAGGACACCCCACAAAGTAAGCCTTTATTCGATTTTGCGTATCGCCTACCTACATTCAAATCTTATTTCAATCTAACAATTGTATTATACCTGAAGCTTTTTGGCACTGTCGGACATGCGAAGTATTTTATTTAACAATTCCTCTTTGTCACTGTTAAGCCTTTGATTTTCTGATTCTAACAGTTGCGTTTGATCCGTCAGATTGGATACTTTTTTCTTAAGTTTAACGGCAAAGCCTCTAAGCTAAAATCAAAATATCAAATTTGTCAGAACGCTCCATACAAGCTTTAACAAGAACATTTACAATTTAGCCTCACTTTACTGTAACGCTCCTCAATATTAGAATTCGTTTCATCGTTATTAATCGTATTAATAATATTGCTTTTAGTTTCGCCATTGTTGTCTGCTGTGTTTTCGACTGTTAACCTTGACATTGATGTATCCTGAAATATTGAACACGTCGTTATTAATTTATAGTTCTATAAAGAAAAGTATCTCCGATGTATCGCACGTTACATAAGCCGCAACAATTAAATTGCGCGGAAGAAATTCGTGTACACGTACTTCATTTTCAATTGCCGAATTTATCATTAAAACTGATTCTTCCATCGTCCGATTCTCATGAATGTTTGTTGGTTAGAAAATGAAATCAGGCCACCTCGACACTTGCTCAATTACGCTTCAAAATTATATTGTTGAAATGACATCCGATTTATCGTTAATTATCGCGACTAGGAGTGGTGACGGGCTATCAATTGAATTGGTACAAAAAGTGTTTTCTATATACAAATACTTGGATGAAGTTGCCGTTCGCTATAATACAAGGCGCCTGCAACATGGCTACAAACACAAGTGAAACATAAACTATGAAGAGAAGGAAGGTGAATCGCACTTGAGAATCATTTGCAATTGACAAATGACTCGCTCGATTACTCCACGCCACGCTTCTTTCACTTAACAATCGACGGTCAATGTTTGCTTTGACCAATTGTTTTTGCTATTGCAAAAAGTGCAGAGTGCAATCGATCTAGCATCCTAGCAAATTAGGCTCTCGAGGCATTGTAAATTACGTTCCTGGATTATCAACTCAAGTGTAGCATAAAATTGTCAAATTTGCAGACAGGCTTTTCTTAATTTTAAATAATCTCATGAATATTATGATATCAATTGTTTCGGACGCAACGGACAATGAAGGATTTATCGTTACAGAATGATATACATAAGGCACAATCGAAGAAATTTTTCTGTTACAATAAGCTCTAAGCTGTTACATATCTTTCAATAATTGTGCACATAATAAATGCCATATAGTTTTAATATTTAATGAGGCTGTTTATGAACAAATGTGTAGCCAGTTTAATGGAATTGAAATTTCATAAACTTCAGCCATGCTATTTTTATTCCATCCTTATCATTCATTCGCATTAAAGATTTATGATTTCTTTTTCGTTCACTTAAACTCATTATATTAGATTTTCTAATGGCTTATGAATATGCTTCGTTAGATTTTCAATTTAGTTATTAATTTTACGAGAGAGTAATATTCCATTCCCATATAATTATTAGTGTGCTCGTGGATTAAATGTGATGTTCTTTATATTTTTTTATTCAAGAGTATATATTTATTGTATAGTGTCGAGGTATCCTCTTCTACTTATCTACTCTTCGTCGTTTTTAGTTTCATTTAGTTAGTTTATTCGAATGGCGGGCCTACTGATAGGGAATTCGCCCGCTTTCAATGAGATGAAATGCACTCTTCTCTGTTGCCAAGGAGTGGGGATATAATCCGTAATGATTGACTGGAATTAGTTAAATTTATTATATGTCGAAAGTATGTGCGACGAATGATATAAAAATTTCAATATAATTGTATTGCTTTTACGAAAATATTATTAAGACATAAAGAACGATGGCTTTGACCGTCGAGATATATCCAATAGCTTGTAAAATAAACTATAATTACCTTGAGATTTTAAATACGTAAAAAATTGTTTGTATCATAAGATAATCGACTTATAAAACAAATTGATAATAATACTTGCAAAATTATGAGACTATCAGCTTTTCAGTACATACGTGCCATTTATACAAAATCGGAAAAATACACGTAGATCAATAAAAAAAACTGAATTCAGCATAAATTTCACATAAAAAATTAGCTTATACTTTTTCTAAATACAATAATCATAAAACCCGAAAGCAATCAAACGAGAAAAAGTACAATACTAATAGTATAACCATATTATATTACAATATGTCCAATACAATTGTAGATTTTACTGTAAATAATTATTAAAACTTATTCAATTGTAGGTGAGAGCTGAAAATATTTCGAACGCTATTGATTTGAAAAATCATATGAAAGAAAAAAAAAAATTGCAATTAAAACTATAATAATTATTTCTCCCCGCGAAACAAGTGATTTGAAACGGTCGAGTTATTCCAGCATTGGACTCGAGAGATCGTCCAAGGTCATTACGACCACCGCGTGCTCTGCAAGCCGCGTGTCCCAAAATTAACGGATAAAACCTTCCAAAAACCCAGGCGTACTCGCTAAACATCGTGGCAGTTACTTATCGCAACATAGATGCACATTTTGACATTTACATACATCAAGCGACCTCGCGTCAAAGACCTACATCAAAGGCCACTAATGACAACTGAACTGAATTAGTTGTCATCCAATTACCGAAATTTCCCACTCTCGTAGATGTGCGAGCAAACTCCTACTTGTGAAGACTATAAGTATCGCGGCTTCGGGGCATCTCCTCAGATCGGCTTTGGTCTTTAGAATCACAGTGTCGATTCGTTCGACTGCAGTCTTTCAATAGCAGGTAAGAGTAGCAGCGCCTCTGTGCAAGTGAAGCATCGAGGTTTAAGGAAAGCACTCGGAGGGAAGCAACGAGCTCCGCATTGTGCCACATATTCGTCGAGATTGAATAATAAAGAGGACGACGCGACCATCAAGATTCAATCGCCCGGTGACCAAGGAAAAGCGCGCGAGTATGGACGAGCAGAGTAATCCAGTGAGCTCACACTACAACAGCAGGTAACCCTGTTGATCTAAAGGGACACAACAACAAGTCCATATCCTCGATAAGATTCAAAGTTACGGCTGAATATTGCGCGAGCGCGGGAATAAGCAACTTTCCATTAAACTCACGCAACTCCACACATTTGCAAATTCACTTAAAGCTATCGCGGTGTTCAACTCACGACTGAATGATGGAGTGTATTCTCGGGCTTAATTCCCGAACACTACCTTATTTTTATAATTTCTTAAAAAATTAATAAAAAGTTTTGGCTTAATTTTGAGCCCGATTAACTCAATCAGCTTCCCGAGATTTCATGTGCCGAGCCTTCGAACACGGACGATTCTAAAATGAAGGAAATAATGGAGGATGCGGTGGCGAAGTTACGTCTTACCTTGAAAAAGATTAAAGCTAACATCGTGCCACCCAGTAAATTCAGGATTGAGAACGCCAAAATGTTCGCCGCCCTCTTTAAGATCGACACGTCTGTGTCGAATCAGAAGAGCCGGGCCGTTTCACAGAAGTGAATCATCAAAATGAATATACAAGAGATTATTATAAAATAAATTAACTATTTACTTGAATGATACAACTACTCTATGATCCCCTACGCCTGTTATGATTGCATAATTCGTAAATGCTGGTAGTAAAGTAAAATGGAATTTTTAAGATTTTTCTAATTTTAATTCTTGGTTAATAAATTTTTAAGAATTGATTATAATGCTTTGGTGAATTGATTTTTAGAATAAAAAAACAAAAAAAAAAAATTGCAAATTATATAGTTGTTGGAGAATCCGTCAGTTTCTCGACTATCGTTACTACTTTTTTTGTAAATTGTTTTATAAAAATGCAATCACGTTTCCTTCATAATTATAAAATTCTTTTTCTTGCAATTCTTCAAATATAATTTAAAGATACATCTATTATATATTTCTTTCATATTGCAACATTTGTGATCAGATTTATTCGGACTGTGTCTTTGAAAATATTTGAAAATCGTAAATATGACTATCGCCGCGTGTTTTGTAATGTAAATCTAGGTAGGTAAATCTAGCAAAAGGTAATGAAAAAGTCGAGAACCAACGTCATAAAAATTTACCACCTCCTACTCAAGGAGCGGGGAAAGACAATCAAACTAGATTGCAGGCGCTCTGCGTGTTGGAATTCTCTCAATAATCAGTCTCACGATTAGTCTTGCAATAAAGAGATTCTCAATCATCAGTGTTCGGCATTATAAAATTGAAACTTCACACCACACTGTAATTACAAAATCGTTACATTTACGCTTGGGCCTGAAAAAGTTTATTCACGTGAAACTACTGCTAGTAGTGGCTACAGGCTGCAGATTCTTCTTTTATCTCAATAATTTGATACGCCGCATCTTCAACGAGCGTGAATCACAAAATCTGTCAAGGACAAGAATTTAAAACCAACAGAAAATGAAGGCAAGTAGGGATACATAAAAATTGTAAGACTAATAGGCTTTGTAGAACTCGGTAGTAATCTCGGTGAAATCAAGTAAAGGCCAATAAGATTAATTAACAAATTAATAACTAGAATGTCTCACTAAAAAACTTAATAAGAATAAAAGAACAAGACATATATTTTTCATACTTAAGACCCAGATTTATATAGCTATTAAATTATCTATTTGTTTATATAAAATAAAATATCTATTTGCAGTATTACATTCAACCGCCTGGGTCTCTGTTTCTTTATACCCTGCCGTCTCTCTTCCACCACTAGTCGGCCTTCCCCCCTCCCCCCTCCCCCACATCTTGGGGAGAGTTTAACATCGGGAAAGTTGCCCAAACAGTAGTCGAAGACATAAAAGTAATATTTCATGGATATCGGTGTTTGTGAAATTAGGAAACGATGACGAAATTGCAACTATTTCATTTACTCACAAATATTGCAAAGCTTTATCGATTCTCCGACATTTATCAATTCATCTTACGATACTTGATGTGTTTCAAGGCGCTCCGCCGCCGCTGAACTTAAACTCTTAACCCCCCCCCCCTCTTTGCGGGGGAGGACTTTTCTCGCACATCGACGAGAGTGGGAAATTTCGGTTATTGGATGACAACTAATTCAGTTCAGTTGTCATTGGTGGCCTTTGACCGGCAACGTTACCACCCCCATTACGCGGTGGAGGCATCAAGTGACGTCACGGGCCGAAACCTCGGGACAAGGTTTTACGTGCCGATCCGGCCCTCCGACGTGCGGTCGACCGCCGCTTCGATGCCTCCACCGCCTAATGGGGCGTCGACACTACAAAGGTCAAAGGGCACCAATGACAACTGAACTGAATTAGTTGTCAACCAATAACCAAAATTTCCCAATTTGCCTCTGTTTTATTCTACCCTGCTATCTCTCTCTCTCTCTCTCTCTCTCTCTCTCTATCTCCACTCACCGCCTCTCCCTCCACTCACCGCCAGGGAGGGTGTTTTCTCGGGCTTAATTCCCGAGCATGTATTTACAAGTGATATTTAATAAAAATACGACCTGATTGGATATAATTAAAGAGAAGGGACATTATAACAAAATAATAAAGCAATCATGGAATATGTAATAATTGAATGATAATATTTGATATCTTAATGATTCTCTAATCACGCGTTTTTTTGGTCATACTTCAATGTACTCTGGACATTGTAATCCGATCGCAAGGCTCATCTACTTGACAATTAATTCGTCCGCAATGAGATTGAAATTTCAACTTCATCAAATGGCTTTTTCCAAAGAATCAATGCTACCGACGCTTTAGAGATATACATTGAATATGAAATATGTAGGCTTTAAAAGATTTGTTTGAAATTTGGCATGGAAAGTCGAGTAGCTTTAAAGACTTTTCAAGACATTAAAGACCGGCATATCGAAGGCGGTTCTATAACTCGCATAATTTGCCCATCTTACCGACGTTTATTAAACGTCGGTAAATAATTAAATTGCATAAAGAGGATGGATAAGAGCATCGACTGGTCTCTATATGTCATCAAACGGAAAACCAGGAGAAAAGAAAAATCTACCGAAAACGTGCCAATGACGCACCTCACAATTTGACTTCTCTTCGACCCGAATATCTTCTATGCTTTACAACCCTCTTGCCTTACGAAAGCCCTCTTATCCGCTCCCCCCCCCCGCCCTCACCCAACCTCCGCCATTCGTCGCAATGCAACCTTCACTCGAATGCAGACCTCTTCTCTCGACTTCGACTTTAGAAGTTCTCTGCCCTACTTTATTCAACGAAATGAACGCACAATGCATTGGTGAAAAAAATCCCCTGCCCTGATGAGATGAACTTTGGTTAAAGTCTAGAGACTTCCTGGTTAGAGGAATAAGGCCTCGCGGGCTCTTTTTCGTCATTTCATATAAATACATTTCAAAGTTAATATTTTAAATGGTTATTAATGATGATTGTACACGGCCATTACTAATTAATTTCTTAAAACAATTAACGAGTAATTGCGTTTAATCAGAAAATTAAAGGCTTTTCGCGGATCAACCAAGTTTACGATAACGTATTTTTTAAGCCTTTTGTTAAAAATTGCCTTATGTTAAAAACTTATTATAAATAAATATTATCTCGACATTGAATAGCTACTTTTTCCTCTCTCTCTCTCTCTCTCTCACTCATTCGATTAAAAGAGAAAAATATTTAAGCATCTGCTCTTCTCTTCCTACATTAGCTATAGTTTCCACTCGACAGATGGCGCCGTCTAATTTGTCCCTGCCCCCGGCAAAGCAAAATATCTGCAAAATACTTGCAATAAATTAAAAAAAATCTGGAAGTATAAAGCAGCTCAGCTCTAATGTTAATTTGTAAATAGAATGCAATTTTAAATAAAAAATTTAACAAAATTTGTGCTCAGTTTTTTATAGCATTTTCCTGTAGTATTTTTTTTTCTTCTTTAATAATAAACTCCAATGATTATTATAAATAAATTTAAATATATATTTTCTCAATATCGCGAATCGTTAAATTAATTTTAATGATAATTTAATTCTCTTGCTTCTATACTGTTTGTGTCTGTATTCTGTATTTCTACTATATTATCTATAAATATCCGCGCGCAGAGAGAGAGAGAGAGAGAGAGAGAGAGAGAGCGAGTGAAACCGGCGGTTGCGGGGGTCGAATGAGTCGGGGAAAGAAATTGTGCTTCCATTACTGTTTTAATAATAGAGATTATCCACAGATTTTTTTATCGAAACTCGTAAGAAAGTATAAACAAATTTTCTTAGCGTTATTCATAAGACTATCACAATGTAAAGGCAACATAATATCTAATTTTATGTTTAAGGGGGTTTTAATGTTCGGCGGCCACTTGCGTGCAATAAAAAACCGCTGTTGTCATAAGCTAAGGCATTGGCACAGATACAACACGTGGCCTTAATATCCAGATTTTATACGGAAGGATAAACTTTGTTTTATTAGACGAATTGCTGGACAATTTAATACGATGGTCGGAGAATTGACGGAGAATATATTAGAGTATATAGATAAGCATGGTAAGGCTGATTCCATTGATCTGTCAAAATATTTTAATGTCGATTACCAGAAAGTCTGGGGAGCTATCAAGAGTCTGCAGGCATTCGAGAACGTAAGTCATTTGGTTTTATTTCGTCGACGAGCTTAGTGTATGAGCAAAATTAAGGAACTTTTAACTTGCGCAGACATAACCTTTTGTAATTGCAATCGTGCAACATTAATCCATACAAATAAATGAAGTTTTCCTATTTTTAAACGATGTTTATCATACAAAGCTCATCCATATTGTATTGCATGCTTTCGCAATATAATTATTGTCTGTTTCATGTGCAGTTACTAAACGTAGAAATTCAGAGTCGTAAAGAATGGATTTTAACCGAAGAGGGTCAACATGTGTTGGATTGCGGTAGTCACGAAGCAGCTGTGTTTAATGCTGTACCAGCCGACACAAATAAAATCCGACAAGCGGATATTCTCGCTAAAGTTCCTTATGCCAAAGTCGGTTTATCCAAGGCTCTTGCTGCCTCTTGGATTGAGTTAGTCAAGGATAACAACGATATTGTCGTTAAGAGACAAGTGGATAGCATTTCAGACGATATTCCAAAACATTTGAGGGACTTGGAAAAATTGTCGGACAATTTAAAGAAAGAGTACAGAAAGAGAAAATTAATTAAGGAAAAGTAAGAATGTTATTGTTATGTAATATTGTTGCACTGCTTGTATGCTTATCTATTGGTAATTGCTTTATAATATAGTATTATAAAGGTTATGATCATTGAAAAGGGATCAAACTTTTCAATTGAGATTGAAAAGCCAGAAGCCGATTTAACCGCTGATTTATTAATTAACGATGCATGGAAGGAGAAGAATTTTAAGCCTATTAATTTGGATTCACTTGGCACGGCAATTGATGTTGGACATCTTCATCCATTATTGAAAGTTCGTTCGGAGTTTAGGAAAATATTTATAGAAATGGGCTTTGAAGAAATGCCAACTAATAATTACGTGGAAAATTCTTTTTGGAATTTTGATGCCTTATTTCAACCTCAACAACATCCAGCAAGAGATGCTCACGATACTTTTTTCATTTCTGGTATAGAACATTTCGTTCGACAATTTTCACGCTTTCTAAATTCTATAATACATTGTAAATTATTATAAATATAGCAGTTTATAATTTTGTCGATAATAGAACCAGCTATAAGCACATCCTTTCCCGAAGATTATTTGAAAAAAGTACAGAAAGTTCATAGCGAAGGAGGCTACGGTTCCCAAGGTTATGGCTATGACTGGAAAATTGAGGAGGCCCAAAAAAATTTATTGAGAACACACACGACAGCAGTCAGTGCTCGCATGCTATATAAATTAATGCAGGAAGTATGCGAATTGAAGTTAATCAAGAAAATTCAATTCCCTGTTTCTTAAATTGGCTGTTATTCTTGTAGGGTGAATTTAGACCAGTGAGATATTTTAGCATTGACCGAGTGTTTAGAAATGAGACATTAGACGCCACACATTTAGCTGAATTTCATCAAGTTGAGGGTGTCATAGCTGATTACAATCTTACCTTAGGTGATTTAATTGGCACCCTTCATGAATTCTTCAAGAAACTTGGCATTACCAAACTTGAATTCAAGCCAGCTTATAATCCATATACCGAGCCAAGTATGGAGATTTTTTGCTTTCACGAGGGCTTGGGAAATTGGATTGAAATTGGAAATAGTGGTATGTTCAGACCAGAAATGTTGTTGCCAATGGGCTTACCAGAAGATGTCAATGTGATTGCTTGGGGCTTATCGCTTGAAAGGTGAATGAGAAATCAGATCTTTGAATTAATATTTATACGAGAAAAAGCAAAGAGATTTATTATTGAAATTTAGTTAATTTTTGTCTGTAAATATGAAAATTTTTTATCTAGTATATGCGTATATATTGTATTATTGGTTTAAGTCGACGTTTAGTAGTCGAATAATAAATATAATGTTCCAAAATCAATTTGAGTAAAATCCAATTAATCGATATGTTTACATTTATCGAATCTTCGTGTATTGAACGGAATTCACTTGTGTGCACATATTTCGAAAATATGAAATTAATTAAAATCTCTTTAGTTTCCTTTCATACATATTAAGCGTATTATATTTTTCACTTGAATTCTTCTTTAAGAATTACGATATGTTTCTAAATTTTTTCTCTACAAACTCAAACATTACAATTATTTTATTAACAGGCCTACGATGATCAAGTATAAGATAAACAATATAAGGGATCTGGTCGGACCTAAAATTGATTTACAAATGGTTCAGGATAGTCCACTATGTCGCCTCGATAAGTAATAACTTATTTTACTATTATCATATTTTTTATTCTCTGTACAAATTTTTCTGATCAATTAAAATAAAAAGCATACTTTAGTATTACAATTGGCTGAGTTATATTACACAGTTCACGGTTCTTGTAACTGAGTGTACCCACTCTCGACAATTTACTCCTTTCCCTACAAAAGGAATGCAACATACTCTAAACACGCTCACGTATATGTGTACATATGTACATATGCATATTTAAATATGCACGTGTGTGTGTGTGTATATATATATATGTATATATATATGTCCGAATTTTTAGATGCGAAATTTCAGCGGAATCGAGAGAAAAGCCCAGCGAACCTTACGCGCCCGATTCGCCAAGCGTCCCAGCGAGAGTTCTCGAACCCATTAACGAAGACATAGTGATGTTCTGTGACCCGAGGTATCCACCTTACTTCGTCAAGCCTCTTCTGGCCCTTTTAAAGCACGCCTTTCGCGTACGCACGTCCATTCATTTTCACTCCACGCTGCCCGAGTCCACGATATCCGACGATTTGCGAGGATTCTGCGACGACATATTGGGCCCGGCCGAGGCCTCCTTGCCGCGCTTCATCTTCATTCTCATCTGGCGCAGTGAAGAGGACTCGACGGCTTGCCGGCTGAAATACTCGCGAGGACGAGAGATCGCCGGCCAGGTGAACGTCGCCCGATACTTGGGCCGCCTCGTTGAGCAGCGAAGCCCGGGATTGCTGAGGTACGAGAGCATCGACGAGCTCTTCGCCAACGAGCTGGACGCTCTGCTGCTTAAGCTCCAGCATATCGAGCCCTTTGATCGATCGAGCGTTGCGGAGTTGTTCAGGGAAGAGAGGGAAAGCCGACGCTTCAAGTATTTCTTCGGTGAAGAGATGAGTCTAATTGACGTGTTCTTCGAGTCTTAGTTAGGATGTATTTGTACAAATGTTTTGGGATTTTATTGCCGTTGACGAATGGAAATTAATATTTTTCAGTGACGCATTGTGGGGCGAATGGGAGATAATAGCTTTTGATAAGCGTTGAATGCAATTTTCGTTAGTGGGAGGGAAAAGTTTAGAAGTAAGTGAAATAATTTCTGAAATATGATTAATAGGAGAAGTACTACTACCTGCGTAGTTTAATCTATGCCATAGATTATTAAGTCAGTTAAATGACTAGAATTCGCTCGTATAATGAAACTGAAAATTTATCGGCATTTTATAGTTGAAAAAGAAATGGATGGTCTTATATTGAATTTATAAGCATACAATCAAAAACGTTAAATCTTTGTAATTACAGCGTAGTAATAAATCTTTTGTACTTAGCTTGAATATTTTTTATGCGATTTCTACTGTAAATTAACAACTTCTACTTATTAAGACCTAATTCTCATTGCTTCTCGCTACTTGCATATAAAGCTTTTAACCATGATTTTACGATCTTGTAAAGACATCCATAACATATTAATATAACACCCATGACGAGAGATTCTTATGTAGGATATTGTATTTTAATGTAAATTGTAAATTGAATTTAAATAATAATATATACAGTAGCGTATGCTCGTTGTAATGTAATGTAAGAGTTAATAATGTAAATTTATCAGGTGAATTCGTGAAATTTTAAGCAATTGTTTAAAATCTCTTTAGCAAATACTGCATCGATATTTTTTATTTAAAATTAAAATTTTACATTGTACTGATCGGAGAGAAAGATAAGGAACAAATAGTTTATAAAGCTGGTTTAAAAATTCAATTAAAAATAAAACTTTGATCTATCTCAAAATGTTTGAAAATTTAGATCAAAATATTTATTTCTGAATAATATGATATTTAAATTGCCCGATAAATATTATATATAATTACAATTACATTATAGTATTTTTTTTTTTATAATAACGCAGCTGCTTAATTTAGTAAATATATTTTACTAAAATAAAAAATATCTTTCTACTAGATTTTGTAATTTATGTGGATTATGTAATTTTCTTTTAATTGTGCGGTAAAATATAAATAATCCTTTAAATTGTTTCATATTTTCGAGTTTTGTCAATTTTATTCCCCCAGATATGTAAGAAGTAGATTTACACGCTCTTCCAATCATTAATTTTACATATTTGTTTCGCAGATTTATTTTCCCGGTAATTCTTGAAAAAGAATAAGACACGATGAAATAAATAACGTCAAGAAATAAATGAGATTAATTTTTCTGCATGATTTACTGCACGAAGAATACCAAACAATTTATATGGATTTTTTTTTTGTGGCAATGTTATTAATATTTAAATAATTTGACTTGTAATTTTTGTTTTTTTCTTCTCTTTATACTTTAGCTTACACTATTGGTTTACTAAAGAAATTGGTGCTTAGCCTGTCACAGATATCGAATTAAAACAGAATATTTTTCATAAATATTATTATAATAAAATTAATTAATCCAATAAATTTTTCGATATATAGAATAAGCGTATATTCTTTAAATTTTTTGTGTATTTTTTTGGATTTTTTAGTGATATACTTAGAAGTTGTAAATACTAAAGCTGGAAATAGTTTCTTTATTTATATTAAATAAAGAGATCAAACGAACGATTTTTAAGGCATTGACAATAAGAAGTTGTCTAGATTACAATCTTATTTTATATTTTTCTTCTTTATCAGTTAAAAATTTGAAATTCAATGTATCGATCGATTTTTTAAAAGTGCATGTAATTAGATGAAATAACAATTGTTTTTTGTAGTTTATGAAATGTTGAGAGATCTCATTTGTTTATATATAAATTGGAAATATAAAAGTCCAGGTAAGTTTGAATAGAAAGTCCGAGGATAAAATTGTAAAAATTTTTAATGAACTGTATAGTTCGCTTTTCATTTACATACAATTAATTTTATTTTTCATTTAAATATGAAAAATAGCTTATATATATATATATATTTAAATGAAATTTAATAAAATAAATAACTTAAAATGTTTTTAAATATTTTTATATATGTTTATATTTTTGTTTGTTTGTGTTTTAATGTATCTATAATGTATAGATATTTATTGTTCAATACAATTAGTTTGTTATGTTAATATTAAATATTGACATGAGGAAATTTGTATTATCGCTAATTAATAATGTTCATGTATTAATTAGCACGTGTCTTGTTTGGAAAATTGTCCTTCAATCCAGAAATTGTTGCCTCACGCGTTTATAATTTTGTCACAATAAACCATTGTAAACAATATTGGAAAATAATTTTGAAATTTCACTACTATTTAGTGCTGATTGTAATTATGTTTTTTTAGCCATGAAATTATGAAATTGAATTACTGTTTACAAAGTAATCTGAAAGCAGCCAAGGCTTATTAAATATTGATGTAAGTTATAATAAACTATCAGAATTTTATTTTAGCAACATTTATTTTTGTGTACATTGTACTTAATAATAATTACAATTTCCTTGCATTTTTTTTTTTTTTTATTATATAAATTAATTTATGTGTATTGGTCCATTGGAATATGTTAGTTTAAGAGTTCGAATATAAATTACATTATAATTATCAACTACAATTGAAAGATTTTTGCTCAAGTGATTATGCATCGTTTCCGTTTTACACTTGTACTGCTTATTTATTTTATCTTGAAATGTTGTAGAAGAAACAGTAAATTCATCTACAATGGCTCATTTATCGTTATATATCTGTCTATTGAATACATAATTTCATTTGCAATTATCTGGCATGTTTGTAATAATATACACAATTACTCCATTTAGCATTGCAAAATAAAACTTCAGTCGCATCAACTTATACAAGAAGTTTTAAATTTAAGTGATTCTAACACATGGTAATTTATTTTTTATGATCTTTGCAATTGTATTTGTGTGCATTAGCAGGTCATCCAAACTTTTGTCGTTCGGAATGAAAAATATCCAATGAGATTACGATGAATATTCGACTGCGCTAGATAATTAATTATATGTTGGTTGCTCTTTATTTGGTCTCTATCTATTATTTATAACATCTATCTATTATCTAACATGTAGAGGTACGTTTGTGGGGAATGATTGGTGAATTTGATATTGTTCCAATGGATTTCACATACACGATATATATGTATGAAGTTTTGTTATCATATGAAACGTCAAAGGTATTCATTAATCAGTATTCAAACGATTATCGTTAATTAATAGTCGACAAGGTGCTTTCATTAAGAAATAATGCAAATAATAATTGTGATGGTCACGATGCTACGATGCCATTTGCAATTTTCTTCAACTTTTCAATAATTTTGAATAATATTAATATATAACAAATAATACTATTGAAGAATGTCATTAATTGGGTCACTAAGGATTTTCATTTCTTACGATGTAAAATTTCAATATGAAGTTTTTATTCTAAATATTTTTATGCCAAATGAATACTTACTTTAATCATTTGACATACGTAAAAGAAAAAATGCTAAATTCTTGATTTCTTTTTAATTACCAACGAAAGATATATATATATATTTATCATTAATATTTATTTATAACTATTTCATTGAATTTATTTAAATTTAAAGTCTTTATATATCAGCTCAATTATTTTAATTTCAATTATTTAAGAATCTCTTCCAATTAATTGATTTTTCATTAATTTCATTTTAGCTTTTTACCCCTAAACATTTAAGAAATTTACTTATTAATATTACAATATATAAAATAAATATGAATTCGTTTTGAAGTATTTCATCCTTTTTTATAAATCTTAACAGTTTTTTATTCGTGCATATATTGATTTTACGTTTTCGTAACGTTTAATAGTGAAGTTTTCGTAAAAAAGAAATCTTATCTATCGAATGCCAAATGCTTAATTATTATTATTACTTATTTTCAAGATATTTAATAATAATAATACAATAAATCATTTTCTTTGTTGCTGGCATCTTTCGTACAATTTTCCATTCTTTTCCCAAATGAAAAAATCAACTCAATTTCATGTTTCATATAAAAAATGACTTGTTCGTAACTTTCATTCCTTTATACTTTCTCTTATTTCAGCTCTTACTCATGGATTTCATCAGCAAGTGGATAAATTGAAATGGAAAATTTTTGAAAATTGATAAAGAACAATATTTTAACGTTTTAGGGCAGGAGAGTTAGTGTGTGTGTGTGCTACTTCAGTTGGAACATTTTACAATACTTTGAATAAAAATTTCGTCGAAAATATAATTGCCTTCTACAAAAAAACTATTGAGTAAAATATTTACATTGTCGGTAAATATCCTTAGAGCAATAAGTGAATTCATTTGGGTAATCAAGTTTATTTTTCGGTTACACATTTTTTAATTAAAAATACAATTATATATGACTGCATAATGTTATTTCAGATATCCAGCAAGAAGAAAGGTATGGAGGGTAAGGACAGGAAGAGAAATTATTGCCTACAACTCTTACTTTTATATAGTCGGCAAAACAACGTGTACATTTATAAAAAAAAAAAGTTTTAACAATAAAGTTTTATGGTAAGTTGTACATATTTTTATTAGGAAGGTTTGCCGCTGTTCTGCTGGACTTTGGGAAATCAAATTTAACAATATTTACGTATAAAGTCAGTCGGTTTTATAAGACCGGCAATAACATTTCCAGTAGTATGATTTGTGTTGCCGAAACGGAATTTCTGATCCGCGTGCATCCATAAAATACATAAAAATCTTTGCTTACACAGAAACATAAAAAGTCTTTTATTATCTTTGCGTAGACGAATGTCATGGGAAACTCAATTCACAATAAAGAAAATCGGACATTACGCTTTATTGTATTGTAGAAGTAAAGTAAAAGTATGCGATGCCTTAATGTGACGACGGGCATTTAAAAAAAAAAGAGCTTTCAATACATAAGTGAAATATTCATTATAATTAAATGAAAATTCACCGCTTTGTTAATTATATAATATTCGTTGTATAAAAATATATGTAAAAGTCTAATCATATTTGAAAATCTCTCAAATTCATTTTCAATAATGACATTACAAAGATTAAGCGCTTTTAATGAAACTTATTAGCAATTAAATGGTGATCGAGAGGATCGTTTATGCTGAATATTCTAACAAGACACCAAAATGTAAAAAACTGTCTAAAGTGTACTGCATCGCAATACTGTTAAAGTATTAAAATAGTACTTATTGGACATACTTATTTCGCATGCTAAAATTGTTGATTCTTGTTGTGGATTAAAGATGTTCTTATTATTTGGAATGAAGGATAAAGCATATTTTAGTAAATTTACTTTGAAGATTAAATTTCATTATGATTTTATGATAAAAATTAATGATGTCTATCAATTTTGTGTTATTTCAAAAAGGAGGTATTTCAAATAATTTTTTAGTTTAATTTGCATTGAATAACGATCTAAAAAAAAAGTTTACAAAACGACACGTGCTTATAATTTTTGTGCTATATAATTGAAGTGCATATATTTAAATAATGATAAAAATATTAAAAATAGTTTTAAATGCCTTGCAATGAAATATTAATTGCACATTAGTTACAAAAACATCTTTCGGACAAAAAGTATATTAAACACAAAGATTATTATAGGCTCCAGAAAACAAAAATTCATACATTATATACATTTATAAATAAATTTTATAAAATCATATATAATTTTGAGAATTTCTATATTTAATTATACGTATTCATATAAACACATACATAGTTATATACATCTATATATTGGTTTATATGCCGATAATATATGCATTAAATAAGACCGAATGGAGCAACGAATTCCCAGCTTACATAATATTATTTAAATATAATAGTAAATTTAAAATATCGTCTAATAATAAAATATTTACATACCTAATTATACAATAATATATCCTTAATTTTATTTTAACGCAAAATTTTTTACATATAATATTCAGTTGAAAACGTCGAAATTATAATTAATACCCAGAAGCTATAGTTTTATTGATAATTAGCTTATACTATTTGATTATAAATTATAAAATTTTATCCTTCATGCTCAACAACATGTTTCATTTAGATCAATAAGTTTTATCGTTAATATACATATCTTTCAGTTTCTTTGTCTACGATAAATATAAAATTTATTATTACAATTATTTAGTAATATTTTAATATTATAGAAACACCCAATAATTTTTTTGCTTATAGTTTTTGTGTAGAATTTACCCATCATTTTTTACGAATATAAATGAACATTATTTTACAATGAAAATTTTATTCACTAAAATATCAAGTAAAGAATTAAGTTAAAAATTGTTGATTATAGGTGCATATATGTATATATATATATGTGTGCGTGTGTGTGTGCGGGCGCGCGCGCGCGCGCTCGTGTATGCGTGCGTGTTTAATGTAAAAAACAGAAAACCCATTGCACCAAAAATGCATAAAATTCGCTGTCAATATTCCAGTGGATGTTATGTTTTCTAAAAAATTATGTACAATATCATATCATGTAACACTCTCTGTGTATCTCAAATACATTGTAGAAAAATGATAAAATAAAATTGATGCTTAAGGATGCATTAAACATATCAATTAATCGTTTTTTAGAGCATGATATTTACTTAATGAATAGTGAAATAAAATTTTATATAACAAGAGTGTACAGACAATCTACATTCGATATCTCAAAAACATTATTTCAGTTGTTTGCTTTAGTGTTGCGATTCTTAAAAACTCCTTGCGAATTTGTATGTTTCTGTAATCACTTATCTTGGTCGTTCCCTATAAGAAATGGCAATGTTTCTCACCGGTTTCATTTATAAACCGACTATTTTATGGTTCGCGGTTGCGTACACAATTTTCCTGGACCATAATTCAAACCATAGTTATGGTCATAAAAAAAAAAAACAATACAAAACAAATATTATAGACTGGGAAACGATCCTTGCGATAAGAATAATATACATAGAAATTTATATAGATAATGAAACTTTGTTGTTTTCATTTTATTACGTCATAAAGTTATTAACAGAATAATAATAATAATAATAAAAATAATAATAATACTAATAATAATAATAATAACAATAATAATGATAATAATAACAATAATAATAACAATAATAATAATAACAATAATAATGATAATAATAATATAATCGTAATAATAATAATAAAAATAATAATAATATAATCGTAATAATAGTAGTAGTAATAGTAATAATAGTAGTAGTAGTAGTAGTAGTAGTAGTAATAATATTAACAAAATAATGATAGTGGTAGTAATAGTATTGATGATAATGATGACGATGATAGTGGTAGTAACAGTAGTAGCAGTAGCAGTAGCAGTGGTAGCAGTAGTAGTAGTAGTAGTAGTAGTAGCAGTAGTAGCAGTAGTATCACTAGTAACAATAGTGGTAGTAGTGGTAATAGTATGGTGGTAGTAGTAGTATTATTACTAGCATTAGTGGTGGTAGTCGTGTTACTAGTTGCGGTAGTAGCGTGTAAAAGTATACACTAACGCTTAAAATTATTTATCAATTGTAATGTGTGCGCGTATGCGTGCGCGCACAATTTTCTTCCCGCGGTGTATTAATACACGAAGTAGTAAAAAATACAATAACAATTAGGTATTTTGAAAGATGTGGTAACGTGCACTTTCGCAGTGTAATGTGATTTTGACAGTCGGTTTACGAATGCAATCGTTAAAATTAGGTGTTTTTCGATAAGCATAGTCTAAGCACAAGTAATTAAAAATATGATTTCTGACGTAATTAGTAAAAAGACCCTATCAGCCTTCGCCAGTTAATAAACGTTTCTCGAATAAGATTCGATCCTTTAAATACATTACACTCTTCACGCTTTAATAAACTACGAGGCACCCAATGTGTAATGCTTAACTCGCAAGAGGAGCTTCAAGACGCAATGTCGATAAACTTTTCAAAGCCATCTCATCGCGACTTGACAAGAGTATCGCCGACCGAGTCCTTTTAACAAATACTCAAAATATCGACGAACGAGAGATCAACTCATAGCCTAAAATGCGCGATATTTCCCAAGTATATTTATAGACACGTATTAATGCGTGTGCGCCTCATTGGCGCGCGAGTGTGCGTCCTATCTATCTATCTATCTATCTATCTATATCTATCTATATCTATCTACCTATCTATATATATATGTATATCTATATATGTATATATATATATGTGTGTATATTTATGGTATATATGTATATGTATATATATGTGTATGTGTGGTTGTGTGGGTGGGTGCGCGCGCGTGTTTGGTGTGTGTATTCTCATGTTGGTTTGTCAGGTAGGATACGAAGCGACGGGTGGGTTTGACAATAATTGGTAAGCGGCTTCTTGCACGCGGTATTATACGTATTGTGTGAGGACTGACGTGCTTCGGTTTCTTAGAGCCAGGTGTTGAGGCGTAGCTTGGCGCCCTCGTCGCCGTCGGCCTCGGCGAGCGGTCAAGAGCCGAGGTCCGACTGGGACTCGAGCTTCTGGAACCTGGCGGTATAGGGTAGGCGCTGCCGGTAGTCTAGGTGCTCCCGGTACTGGGGAGCAGCGCTGCTCCCGTAGCCGCGTCGCGCCCCGCCGTTCTCCAGGGCGCCGGGGTTGTCGGCGTAGCTGCCGCGGCGCGAGGTCGCCAGCGTCGTCGTTGTCTCGACGGTCGTGGCTTGGTGGTGGAGGGGCAGCCGCATCGTGCCTGGGGACATGTGGAATGTATTTAGTTTAGCGAGGGCAGGTTGCGTTTGCCGATGGCTGGTTACGCAGATTTGGGGCTTTCGTGGGTTATTTGTGCGGAGGAGTTTGAGTTAAGTTTTGAGTTAAGGAGTTTGCGGGTTAAGACGGGAGTGGAAGGAATATTTTAGGTTGAGATTGTTGGCTAATTTGGTAGGTAGAAAATTATTCTTTTAACGAGATTTGCTTATTGACTGCCTCGCTATGTCATTATTATATTAAAGTACGGGATGGATGAGTTGTCGTAATGGAGAATATTGTTGTAAGTGAGTTGCAAATAAATAATCTTGGCATTTAAGAATTTCGCCAAGTATTGTTAGAATAACGATTGGTTATTTATGTTTTATTAGGAGAGAGAGAGAGAGAGAGAGAGAGAGAGAGAGAGAGGTATTAGTAAGTGGAAAGAAGAGCGTTGAATAGACGAGGAGAATAATAATGCAAATTGTCCTTATAATATAAGAAATATGCAAATATAGTGAAAATATACGTTTGATAAAGTTTTTATGGCGTAAGCTTTTATAATTCGTTTCGAGGGTAATTGTATGTCAATCAAGCCATAGATTGGGAAGAAAGGTTGGTAATCATATTTAAAATTTGAGTGCATTTGATTGTGCCAATGTGAGGGAAATATTACTTTATAATATTTAACAGAACGTCGACTTTTAGAAGACATTTATCTAAATAAATATAAAACATTTTAAGGACTTCTTATAAGCAGGCGAATTATATAATTACGAAATGTGATTTATATAGTTTATATACGTGTTCTTAAAAGTACTTGGTAAGTGAGCAGCATTTTACTTAAAAATTTTCGAACGTAATAATCCAATTTTTTCAATCTCATATTATATACAATTTTAGAAGGAGATTTAATGGAAGATTCAGCCTATTATTGGATCCAATAAAGCTTGCCTCCGATATTTCCTTTTATACTACTCCTCTTCAAAGTATTTGCATCGACTTTGGCATTGCTTTCACATTAACTCGAGGCCAATTATTTTCTTTTCGCTATTCAGTCGCTTACTTACTGCGCATTCCTATCTCCCTAAGGAATTTTGCAAAATCACCGGAATAATACACGCACCTTGTGGCATCGCAATCTCCGTCTTTAAGCTTTAAGCTCCGACTCTTTTAATCCTTTCCCCGATTTTCATATCCGAGAAGCCAGTTATTCGGATAGTCACCGAATCATCAACAATGGATGCTCATGGACATTAAATTTGCTCCTCCACGCCTACATTATTGCATTAAGGCTTCATTTCGTCAAACTTAATTGAAAACTTAATTTGTTATCTATGCGCGAGCCAAGCACCGGACATGTGATATTTTTCCTGCTTATTTTCCTTCTAATTATATTCGCTTCCAAGACGCTAAGAGCAGCCAAAATCACCGAGTGAATTAGTTATTATGTGGTAATACTTAATCCCCTCTACCCTACTCGTAAATTATTCAAATTTTTCGTTACTCTCACTATCACCCCCTTCCAATTGGCTATAATAACAATATCAATTTGATTGGTCCTTCCAAATCAAATACGTTTAAATATTAGTCATTAAATGATAAATATTAGCAATTGAATTTCTAACCTTCGCATTATTTTTTCATTATTTTTTGATTATGGTAATACCAGTACTTAAAAACTGTTTTTCAGTGTCGTAGATCTTTTTATAATTTATTAACTCGCAGTAAAATTATAATAAATCATCTTTAAAGCCATTTAATCAATCGTTATTAACAATTATTAATTATAAACAGTATTTCCATGGAGATATGCCGCACCTTCGAAATTTATTAAAACCACAATATCACGAAAAATATTACAAAACATTAAATTATATAGTAAATTAATCATAAATTACGAATACAATTGTTGATTAAGAACATTTTCGGTTCTTGCATTATCGAATGGCAGATATTTAATTTTTTTCTTATAATGTGGAAATGTCAGTAAACTCTAAGCTTTGTTGTTGTTTTTTCGAGTAATTGATAATTAGTGATTTAATGAAAATTAATTCTTTGTAAAGTCGGATACCATACATAATTAAAAACGAATAAATCCTTGTAACTTTAACAATTGAATTTTAGAAAATATAGAATATAGAGAATATAGATTATATAGAGAATATAGAGAATATAGAGAGAATATGCTTTATTTATTAGTTGGCTTTTTCGATGAAGAATAGTTTTTTTCATAATTTATGCAAATATGAATAGCTATAAGCACATTACCAATGTAATTTATAATATGCAATATAGAATATTTAAGAATTAATTTATGGTGAAATTCATGATAATGTAAGAAGGAAAATTGGAAGTCAGACACAGTTAAATCGAGTATTAAAAAATATCAAATAGTAAGTTTTGCGTTATTTTTATATAAATAAACATGTAACGTGAAATTTAGTGTTTAATATAGAATTAAGGTAAATTAGAAAGCTTATTACTGCTTTTCCTATTGAAAGATCTATATCCACTGATAAAAACGTGTACTTACATTTATCGATAAGTATTGTAAATAATACAAAATCTTTCAATACTCCTAATACTTAATGCATTAATAAGTATTAGTAAAGTATATAAAATAATAAATTGAGTATTGCTGATCAGCGTTCCATAAGTGATATTACATATAAGTTCCATTGAGAGCAATATTAAGAGCAATATCAATAGAAATAAAAAGGAAATTAAAAATACGAATACGAATTTAAAAAGCCTGTATCTGTAGTTGAAAAATTAATGCAGATATAACAAATGCCTTTATGAGAATAGGAAAGTCGTGTTTTCAATCTATCGATGGAATATATCAGAAGTGAAAAAAAAAAAAACAAAATAATGAGTATTATAAGATTATAATGTAAATAAAATTTTCACAGATGATCTACATAATCGACCAGCTTTCAAGTTGATTTAAAAAAGACATAATATGGCCAATATAGAGTTTTAGGACATGGAAAGAGATACGATTAGTGTTTGTTAGATATAAAGACTCGGAATATTGTATCATACAATATTAGACTTCCACGTTGAAGAGAAAATAATTATTAGTAATTAGTAAATGGCTGCCGACGAACTAAGATTTATAAAAATCAATATTTGTAAGGAAAGTGTTTAAAAATGAATTATGACCCCTTGTATTTATTAAATACCGTACTTTCTTTTTTATCAAAATTAATTAAATCAATCGCTAAAAGAAATTAGATTAATATAGTCATATGAAGGATATGAATAATAAAATGAAATATTGCATGTAAGTAATACTAGACACCCAATTGCATAATTAGATCTGTTATATCTAATATTGGTTGCCATATATAATTAATACATTTATAAATTATAATGATAGATTGTATGTAAATTCATGTAAATGTTACATTCTGTTCGGAAAATCCGTATAATAAATCAATCAACAATTGTAATTATAAAACACGCCGAGTGACGTTGTCATTAGTGTTTATGAAATACAAGTGCGGTATAAATACAAA